>CM061142.1:246313077-246334902 GCA_030789695.1 Scilla litardierei
GATTTTCCACCAGATTCCTCCCGCCTGATTGGTGTGCCCTCCAAATCCTTCAAGCCTAATGCCTGGGTCCTCAATTTGATTCTGAAGTCGTGCTTGCTTCCCAAGTACGGCTCCTCTTCTCTACCGTCCCAGCCTTTCTTGAAGTTGGTTTATGCTATTTTTCATGGGGAGCTCGATTAACTGGGCTCGCATTATACTCGATAAGATGGACTCTTTCGAGTGTATTCACAAGTCCACGAAGTCGGCTCATATCCCCTTCCCGTGCTTGTTGACTCTGGTATTTCGTCACTTCCGTGTCACTCTTCCTCCTGACGATGAGCGTCCCCTTGGTCCTCCCCTGAACGCGACGGCCGTCAAGAAGTCTCTTGCGACGCTCCGTCACGTTCAGAGGACGACACCTTCAGCGTCAGCCTCTGCCTCTACCTCAGCTGCTCCCTCTTCCACTCTTGCCGAGCTCGTTCGTTCTCTGCGACGTTTGGAGTCTCGTCAGGCTCGTTCTGAGGAGATTCTCTGCCGTATAGCTCGTCACCTTGATATTGAGGTCCCTCCGTCTTTTTCTGACAAGGATGAGTTGGATGAGGAGGACATTGAGGAGCTTGCTCATGCATCTACTCGTGCCCCCGAGGGCACTTCTGGTGATGCTGCTGCTGCTTCATCTGCTGGTGCCCCCGAGAGCACACCTGTTGCCACCGCTCCTGCGGTGGATGCTCCAACTGGTGCTCCCGAGGCCACTACCGTTGCTGCCCCTGAGATCGTCTCTTCTGTCGTGCCTGAGACTTCTGCCGTCGCTTCCGTTGACATTCCAACTGATCCAGTTACCGCTTCCGCTCCTACAGAGCCTGCAGTTGCTTCTGATCCTCCCGCTGCCTCTTGAGCTTCTTTGAGGCCTCTCCCGATGCACATTGGATGACATATCTAGTTGTGAGAGAGATTGGGTAGGATAGTGAGGGTGGCTTTTTTTTGGATCATTTTGATGATGTATCTTGATGCATTTTGATGATGTTGTATGTTTTGTGTCACTCTGATATCTGTGATATATGATGTTGTATTTTGTGCCCCGATCGTTGGATCGATGTTTTGTATGTCAGTGATGTATATTTCTGATGTACTCTGGTTCATATTTTATATATATATACATCGCAGTTGACATTTCATTCTACTGTGCACATTATATAATTTTTTTTATGTCTCTGATGTTTAATTTCGTCGCTCGACGATATTAACTAGGTTAAATAGATTTCAATTTATGAAAACATAGAATTGTTTTCCATGCACTAAATTAACCAAGAATGTTGATATTGGAGAGTATATTCCATAACTCAATCCGTAAAATTGATTTGAGTTTTTGATGATTTCGTTTTACGATTTTCGACTATGGTTTCATTGACACGCCTTGATTTTCTTCGTATTTTTCCTTGGTGTCACTTGAACCGTCGTCGTATTCTACGACTCCCGTGCTTTTATTTGAAGCCATTGTTGTTGTCGTTGATCTCCTCCCGCTCTTTTTGCTAATGCCAAAGGGGGAGAGATATAATAATAACGATGTGCTAAATGATAATTTAAACAATTATTCCAAGAATCTAATTTGATATGTTAGATTCAGGGGGAGTTAAGATATATAAATGGATTTTCAAATCCGATATTTCAATAACCATCATTTGGTATTCGATATTTCAATAATCGATTCTCATTGATATACTTTACTCATCTGCTTGATGCGTATTATTATTGATTAATTTGGAATTTAACGTGTCATCAATCCAGGGGGGAGTAAGTAAATTTCATTTGAATTATCATTTTTGATTATTATTTATGTTGGTTTGTCATCACCAAAAAGGGGGAGAATGTTGGATATTGGACTCCCCGGATTTGGTTTTGGATGATGAACAAACATAAATATATCGTGAACTAACAATTTGTGAGCGCAGTTATGGAGATCGTCGCCAAATTCATATGAACATCCAAAGCGACATCTCGAGACTTCTCAAAGCATGTGATCGTATGCCTAAAGCTTCGTTGAAGCTTATGGACCATCTTAGAAGTCATGAAGATTCGATTGAAGCTATTGAAGACGGTATCGTCAAGTTTTATTTATAGTCTTTAAGCTTATTTCGTAGAATGTTAAGCCTTGAGTAGGTCTTACAGTTTAAATCTTCATAATGCTCCTATCTTAGCTCTAGGATCTTAGTAGAAGTCCATACAAACTTTCCCGAAGCTTCGCGCTTCGATTCGCGACTTCTTGTGCATGTTAGTTGGTTCAAGAAGAAGAACTGACCGACTAGATGGTGATTTAGTCGGTCAGCAAAGCTTCTTGGACCGACTAGTTTCTGTCAGTTAATTCTAAGCTCTTTACTGTTTACAGTTAGTCGGTCTACGTTGACTCACTGACCGACTAGTTTGTGAACTAGTCGGTCAGTGATGCTTCTGTGACCGACTAGTTGAGCTTTCCCTGTACATGCAACTTTGAGCCTGAGCTACTGTTTATCATTAGTCGGTCTGTGTTCATTTGGCGACCGACTAGTTAATGAACTAGTCGGTCAACTTTCCTTCTTGGACCGACTAGTTGAGCTTTACTGTACATGCCAATTTTCACCTAACTTACTGTTTATCGTTAGTCGGTCTATGCACATTTGGCGACCGACTAGTTGATGAACTAGTCGGTCAACATTTGTTCTTGGACCGACTAAATCAATTTGTGCTCAGACTTCAGTTTTATCTCTTGGTCGGTCTCAGTTAATTAACCGACCGACTAGTTATGAAACTAGTCGGTCAGCTACTCTTCTTGGACCGACTAGTTCCTTTTGTCTGTGCTTCGACCTTTTGGTTGTTCTTCCATTAGTCAGTCTACGTTAAATGACCGACCGACTAGTTGATGAACTAGTCGGTCGGTGGTTGTTCTTTGACCGACTAGTTGGGTTCAGAAAAGAGCCATTGGAGCATTTAATGACTCGAATTTCTTTCTCTCTCTCCTCTATCCTATAAATACTTGTTGAGCTGCATTCATTGCACAAAAGGCTGATATTATTGCAAGTTTAGATATCAAGAGAAATCATTCCAAGCTCATTCAAATCTCTTTCATTCCATTCAATAATCTCTCCTCACTCTTAATTCCAAAGAGAGATTCATTGAGTGTGAAGCCTTCCAAGCCAAGTGCTTGATCCTAGGTCACCAACAACCCCATAGCTCTCCATCGCTGATCTACATCTTGGAGCTAGGGTTTGGTGCCTTCTTCTTCCTCAAAATCATCCTTGCCCTAATTCGTAAGTGTAATCAAGGCATAGGTATTTTGTGGTAAGTTATTCTATTTCATTTACTTTCATTTTGTAAGTGTTTATCTCTCGGTTGTGAGAGTTGTGATTGTGATCCCGGGTTGTGGGAGTCACAAATTACTTTGTGTATGATTTGACTTGGTGAAGGTTCTTCACAAGTATTTCATAGTGGAAATCTTGAGTTATGGTTTCTAACTCAAGTATCCGGAGGGGATCCGGGTGGTTGGGACGTAGGATCACCGGGAACAAGTCGGGGAGACTTGGGTGGATCCGAACCCAGTAATATCGTTGTTTGTGATTGTTTCTTTGTTGTCTAACATTTACTTTTCCGCATTGTTTGGTAGAGTTTTCAAGTAATTAGGAATTAGCCTCTTAATTATTTTAAAGTACTATTCACCCCCCCCTCTAGTACTTGTGCAGTAGCTTAGCAGGGCATTACACACACGTGTTTTTACCCGACGTCGCCACCGTCGTGAAGATCCGTTGCGCTACCCGCAACGGGAAGGAGATCGCTGATTAGCTCGCTGATTTCATGTCACCACCTGACTGTCCAGAGGTACCTCACTGCACTACCTGCGGCCGAGGAGTTCCAGACGACGCCGACGTTTCGCCGTTCAGACCCGACTTCCGCTTGTTGGACGGCAACACGAGGTTGGTTCCCCTAACGAGTAGCAAAACTCACACCGTAGCTAATCAAACCCTAAACTAAAATTGGACAACTATAACTAAATTTACTTTCAATACTTGTAAAACGCTGCTCACCGTAGAAAAACCGACAATCGGACAATTTTCTGTGCACATAGGATAGTAGTCGATCTAGGTTGAACGAAACACCAAAAAATGTGACTTTGACGAATAGGGTAGTCCCAACAATCTATAAACAAACCCTAAATAGGACTTATTGAAAAACACGACTTATCACCGTCGCCGTGACCCTTTTTCAGACAGACTACCGCGGACGCGACGACTGGACGAGACGCCCCGGACAGACGACACACTCGCCATCACAGGCAAGTGTACCCACTTGCATTTTTGACCGCGTCTTGGTCTTAAATTGTTAGAACAGTTAGACTGTGAGTGTATTGAACCGGATGTGAAATGATAGCGTCCGGGTCGCCCTGACGACTTAGACTTGACGACGAAGTCTAAGCTCGACAAACAACAACTTTTGACACCGTAGGATTATCTTGTGTGTGAGTGCGTGTGGACACCCTAGAATAACTTTCCCTTACACTTGTCATGTCATGTCCCTGTTACACAAAAAGCCTTCGGGTGTTTCAGATGCTTCCCTAGCGCAAGTGATCTCCGTGATACAAAAAGCCTTCGGGCGTTTCAGATGCTTCCCTAGCTGAAGTGATCTCTGTGATACAAAAAGCCTTCGGGCGTTTCAGATGCTTCCCTAGTGGAAGTGATCTCCGTGATACAAAAAGCCTTCGGGCGTTTCAGGTGCTTCCCTAGCAAAAGTGATCTCCGTACTTCTTGTCCTGAGTTCCTGGGTTTGGGGTAGGGTTGAGCGTGCGCATGGGGAGAGGGTCTAATCCCCCTCGAACCGTAAGGCATGAACCCTTCGTGTCTCACGTGTCCTGTCCGTCTTGTCTTGTCTAGTTCTGTCTTGTCATGTCACCTTTAGGATAGTCCCATAGTCGGTAGCACACGCTACGACTACTATTTGCAGCGCTTTACTTTCCTGCTACGTTACTTCTTTTACTTCTCAGTTATAACCCCAGCATGCTAATCAACCAGTAAAACGATGTTTAATAGTTCGGTACACTTGCAGTAGAGTCTGACCTCTTTTGTAGACTTTACCTGACGTATAGTTCCTTTTCTTTTAGTGATGTACGTCAGGGGGCTGAGCCAGAGTTCGTGGACGCGGCAGACTTACCAGAGTATGTGGAGCCCGTGTACGTCGACACAGAGTGCGTGCCTGACGAGGACCAGACCATGAGGACTTTTCGGTCGCCACCTTTCAGAGATTACTACTTTTAGTTTGCTTTTTCGATAGTTGTTGCCATGCTTAAGGAGTACGATCCAGACGAGGACCAGACCTAGAGGTTCCTTGCCGTTGCTGTCTTACGGAGGTTACTTCTTTCTAGTTTGGGTGCGTAGCACCATTTTACTTCTTGTCTAGGTTGGGTGCGTCGCACCATTAGTTTTCCTTTTCCGCAGTTGTAGCCATTCTTGGGCTTCTTTTTTAGACTTGATATATTGCTGGATATTATCTCTTTTATCAATGAATGTAGTTTCCTTCGAGTACTCTTATTTTATTGTTATGAACTTTTATATGCAAGAACTTGTAAATAATTGGAATCCCTATAGACGCTTATTGGGCCCGATCCTCATAGCTCCGGTCCATGCGGACCTTCGTCTCGTCCTCGCACCCGTTTTGGGAAGCGAGGCGTGACATTAGTAAAACATTAAGATTTGATTAAGGGAATCAAATTAGTTAAAGTATTTAGATTTATCAGATTTAAATTAGATTTGGAAAATCAATGTAGTTAAGATTTTTAAATTATTACGATTTTTCCCCCAGGCTCAACGTTATCCAAAAATAATAAAGAAAATATCAGCGCGATCATGAAGTCGAGATAATCACAACTACGGGGTCCGATCATGCGTTCGAGCTAAGGAAAATAATAAATAAAATCATAAAGAAATTATTCCAATAATTCATTACATTAATAAAATATGTACGAAATACGTACGATAGAAACAGGTCGTTAAATCCAACCCACCTTATTAAATTTCTGCCCTCGGAATTCTATCAACTAGGGTACAGAGAATAAATAAGGATAGTGCTCACACATCTCTTCCTATTCCCAGGTGGATTCTAAGGTGATCTGTAATGCCACATCACTCTAACAAGATTGACGACTTTATTCCTTATGGTCTTCTGTCTTCTGTCTAAGTTCTGAACTGGCTGCTGCACATAGGTCAGATCCGATCGAATAGTAATCTCGGAGTAGTCAACCACATGAGTAAGGTCACTGACATAACAACGTAATTGGGAGACATGGAAAACATTATGTACTCCCGCTAATGAAGGCGGTAGAGCTAAACGATAAGCCACTTCGCCAACTCGTTCTAGCACATCAAATTGTCCAATGAATCTTGGGCTAAGCTTCCCTCGCTTTCCAAACCGTTTCACTCCTCGGTTTGGGGATATCTTTAGGAAAACATGATCTCCTGATTGAAAATCCAAATGACGACGCTTGGCATCAACCAAGTGCTTGTACCGGTCTTGTGCAATGCATAGCTTGTCCCTAATATTACGCACCACGTCCACTGTTTCAATAATCATCTTAGGACCCAATAATTCTTGATCACTAGTGCCATCCCAACTCAACGGAGATCGACATTTTCTTCAATAAAGTGCTACAAATGGGGCCATGCCAATGCTGGCTTGGTAGATATTGTTGTAGGCAAACTATACCAAGTGTAGGTGATCTTCCTACGAGCCTTTGAAATCCAGCATACAAGCTAGTAACATGTCTTCCAAAATCTGGATGGTACGCTCTGATTGACCATCAGTCTGCAGGTAATACGTAGTGTTGAAACTAATACTGGTATCTAGATTGGACTGCAGACTCTTTCAGAATTGAGATGTGAATCTGGTGTCTCGGTCAGAGATGATGCTCACTGGAACTCCATGCAATCGAACAATCTCTTGCATGGTTATCGATTACATCACAACGTATACTTGAAGGAAGTTTTAGAGGCATATGATAGATCATTACCTCCGTATACTTTTTTGCCAAGTATTTTCGTAGATTGTCCCACTCGGAAAGGTATGAAATGTGCTGATTTGGTTAATCAATCAACGATCACCCAAATCGCATCATTTTGTTTAGTACTCCGAGGCAGTCTAGTTATGAAATCCATAGTGATGCGCTGCCATTTCCATTTTGGAATATACAGAGGTTGAAGCAATCCAGCGGTGTGATGGTGTTCAGCCTTCACTTGCTAACACACGAGGCATTTAACGACACTTCGAGCAACGCTTCTATTCATTCCATGCCACCAAAAGTTCAGACGAAGATCCTTGTACATCTTGGTACCACCAGGATGAATTGAGTAAGGAGAGTTGTGTGCTTCATTCAGTAGCTCTTCTCTGATATCACCTGAAGGCACACAAATTCTACTGTCATATCTCAAAGAACCATATTCATGAATAAGAAAGTCCGTCCGAAGTCCAGCTTTGACTTATTCTATGATCTTCTGTAACTTTGCATCACCAGACTGAACAGGTTTAATCCGATCAATGATAGTAGACTGAATTTGCATATTCATCAATGATGCTGGGGTCCCTGGTAAGATAACTTCAATCTCCAACTCTCACATTGCTTGTTGTAGTCTCCATTGAGCTAAGAGAGTCATAATTACTGGTAGACGGCGTAATGCATTTGGTACCACATAAACTTTCCCCGTATAATATTGTAGGTCGATGTCATAATCAGCTATGAGCTCTAACCATCTGTGTTGCCTCATATTAAGTTCTTTCTGGGTGAAGATGTACTTCAAGCTTTTGTGGTCGGTGTGGATCTTCACTTACTCATTTAATAGGAAGTGCCTCCAAATCTTCAGAGCAAATATAACAGCAGCCAATTCCAAATCATAGGTTGGATAATTCTTCTCATGAGTCTTCAGTTGTCAAGATGCATATGCCACCACATGACCATGCTAGTGTAGGACACATCCAAGACCCTTGTCAAACGCATCACAGAAAACTTCAAACCCCTCGGTTCTACCGGTATAGCGAGCACTGGTGTAGTTATCAGCTTCATTTTCAATTCTGCAAATGCTTTCTCACAAGCCTCAGACCAAACAAACTTGATATCCTTCCTCGTCAGGCGAGTCATATGTTCAAAAATCTTTGAGAAGTCTTGGATGAATGGTGGTAATAGCAGGCCAATCCGAGAAAACTTCAGATATCAAAAGCTGACAAAGTTGTAGGCCAATTCCTGACTGAGGTAACCTTCTTCAGATCGATAGAAATACCATCTCCTGATACCACATGCCCAAGAAAGGCGACTCGATCTAGCCAGAATTCACACTTGCTGTACTTGGTGTATAACCGATGATGTCGCAGGGTCTTCAATATTATCTGTAGATGCTTGGCATGTTCTTCTTCATTCCTCGAGTAGACCAGGATGTCATCAATAAAGATCACTACGAACTTATCCAAGAAATTATAGAAGAACAAGTTCATAAGATTCTTGAATACCATTGGGGCGTTAGTCACACCAAATGTCATGACTATGAATTCGTAATGCCCATACTTGGTCTGAAATGTCGTCTTCGGGATGGCTGCACTTCTGACCTTCACTTGATGATAACCACTTCAGAGATACAGCTTAGAGAAGACCCGCAATTCGCCAAGTTGATCGAAGATGTCGTCAATGCACGGCAGTGGATACTTGTTCTTAATGGCCACCTTGTTCAGTTCTCGAGAATCCGTGCATATCCTTCTTGACCCATCTTTCTTCTTGACCAAAAGAACTGGTGCACCCCCAAGGAGATACACTAGGATGTATCAATCCCTTCTGCAACAGATCATCGAGTTGATTCTGAAGTTCTTCTAATTCAGCAAGATCCATGCAGTAAGGAGCCTTCGAAATAGGTTGTGTGTTTGGCAGAAGGTCAATGGTGAATTCTAAAGCTCGATCAAGCAGTAATCCTGAAATATCTTCAGGGAATACATCATCAAAGTCTCGAACCACTCTAGGCTTCTCATGTTCAACTTGCATTGATGCAATGATCACTCCATTCGGCTTGGCCCAAAATTTAATAGGTCCAAGTGAACAGTCTCCGCTCATGAATTCAAACACATGATGGTTAAGGATTTCAAACACTACCTTATTTTTGTTCCAGTCGATGGTAGCATAGAAATTTCCTAACCAGTTCATGTCGAATATTGCATCAAAGTTTGGCATGTCAATTATTATAAAGTCTACAAAGAGCTCGTCGCCATAGATCAATACAGGGCAAGATCAACAGACTAAAGGTTTTTACTACTCCACTTCCGGTGGTGATGCTCCAGAAATTTGGTAGAGGATCAACATGAATATAATTCTTCTCTACAAATTCTCGGGATATGAAGCAATGTGAGGCTCTAGAATCAAAAAGAGATATGGCCGGATATGATGCTACTAAGATAACACCTAGAACATGGAAAATATGGCTTAGTTTAAGGGTAAAAAAGAAATCACATACATATAGCATAAGCATTATAAAAGAAAAGGTTTAGGCATTACATGAAACCACTTGTTCATCAGTCTTAGCCTTTGCGGCCGTCATGATGAAAGCTTGACATCTTGGCTGGTTCTGCCTCAGTTGTTCAAAGCCTTGTATCGTGGTACCAGAGGTGGTCCATGCTGAGTAGGTCCAGAAGCTGCTGAGTAGATCCAGAAGGCCCAGTAGTCATCGGCTTATTGGTGCAACGAGGGCAGTCTCTAGTAGCATGTGCAGATGCTCCACATATCAAGCATTGATTCAGTAGTACCCGTCAATCCTTCTTGACATGTCCAG
The DNA here is from genome assembly GCA_030789695.1 of Scilla litardierei. NCBI lineage: Eukaryota > Viridiplantae > Streptophyta > Magnoliopsida > Asparagales > Asparagaceae > Scilla > Scilla litardierei. The sequence continues at coordinate 246,322,872 of CM061142.1, forward strand.
TTCGATTACAGTGAAAGCACACAATTTGAAATCGCTTGTTGGCAGGAGCAGCAGTCCTCTTAAATTATGAGGCCTGAGTAGGTCAGAGATTGCTCCTGTGTGGCTCATGTGGACGCTTACTTCCTCCAGTCTGAAGCGCCTTCTTACGCTTCATGATGTTCTCATGTTTCCTTGCAGCATCCAAGACTTCCTTATGAGTGGTCGGATTCATCGAAGACATCGAAGCTTGGATGGTGAGATCCAAACCCTGGAGAAACTGATACGCACGATCTTCGGGATCTTTCACCAAGTGAGGAGTGAAACGACTAAGCATCGAAAATTCTGCCTTGTATTCATCAACCATCCGAGTACCTTGGACTAGGTTAATGAAACGTTACTGGAGCTCCCTCTTTACTGATCTGGGGAATTACTGGGCATCAAATCTCTCTCAGAAGATGGCCCAGTTGATATGATTAACCAGATGTGCTTCCCCAGCATCCCATCAGTTTCGAGCATTTCCAGACAGCTGTTTCTTAGCTACTTCCACCCAGCCTGCATGGTTAATGCAAGAAAGGCCAAAGTCATCCTCAGTGCTTCGGGCCCATACTTCAGCTTCAAGTGGGCCTTCTATGTAAGGACCCTAGCTATGAGGAAAACACTAGAATGGGGGTTGATTAGTGTTTATAAAATTTAAACGGTAGTTATACCAATTTAAATTCCTAACCTACAATAAATGCGGAATTATAAATAAACCCAAAATGAAACAATACTAACACAAAGTATGTTTCAAGGGTTCGAATTACCCAAGTCAACTCCCAACTTGTTCCCGGTAATCCTATGTCCCATTCACTCGGATTCCTCCGGATACTTGAGTGACATCTATTGCCAATTGATCTTCATGATATTCTTAGGCAATGGATTAACTGCAAATAGGGGATTAGTCACAAGTATTTATGTTTGCTCATCATCAACACCAAGTAGGGAGAAGTCAATACTCAACATTCTCCCCCTTTTGATGATGACAAACAAACATAAACAAAAAGATAAATAATTGTGCTTAACGAAAACTTACTCCCCCTACGTAGATGCCAATCAAGTTAGTCAATATTTATAAGAGCATCTATAGATCAATTGAAGCAAGCATATAAGATATGCGTGAATGAAATGATTTCAATTCTAGACATTTAGGATTTTATAATCCAAGTTCATTATATCTTACTCCCCCTGAATCTAAGGCAACTTCAATCTTAGATTCAAGTTTAGAATTTACTTAGCACAAAATTATGATATGTTTATTAATCTCCCCCTATGGCATTATCCAAAAAGTGGGACTAGAAAAACAACAACAATAGTGCTAAATAAGTACTAAAACAATTATGAGAGTCTAAAGATGGGATACATATTTAATGTGATGCCAAAATAAAATCGAGAAAACACAAAGGTGCATCACAATGATATATACCAAAAACTCATCAACACAAGAAATTTTAGTTCACAAAAGGAATTAGAATCCAATATCCACATTTCAAAAACAAGAAAATTGTCTCACATCACATCATGTATATAATAGAGCATAAAGAGAGACACAATTTCACACTGTACACACAATCATCATAATAAAAAATGAGACTCAATGTGAAATAGCATATGATAAAGTAAAAACATCATCATATATATAATCAAAAGATACAAGGAGTACAAACAACAACATCAACTCCATGTACATACAAAAATATGATCATTATACTTACACCATCATCAATTAGAATAATCAGAAAAAAATACAAACAGACACTCAAACTCTCAACCCTAACAAAAAAATCTAGGCCTAAGGGTGAGAAAACTACGCGAAGCATCAATCCAAATCAGCTGCAGAAGAGCGTACAAGAATAGCCAACTCAACACAGAAGTCTTGGGCATCTGGATCATCAGGAATATCCTCGGGAAGAGGAGCATCAGCAATAGTAGAGGAGACATCCTGAGGAGCCGGAGAAGCAACCAGCTAAGAAGAAGTGTCAACAGTATGCTCAGGAAGCTCAGTGATGACCGGAGGAGGAGGCTGAGAAGGCTGAGGTGATGGTACAAAATACCTGAGATGGGCAGGGATTGGAAAGCCCTAATGCTGGAACATCAGATGAAACAGCTCATATACCAGAAACATTCTCGTCCAACAGATCACGAAAGGGTGCAGCAGATGAAGAGGGATGATCAGTAGGTGGAGTGGTGGATGAAGACTGGGCTGAAGAAGACTGCCTCTTCTTTGATGCCACCTGCAGAGCCAAAGAAGACTTCGATTTGGCAGAAGCATCAAGAAGAGGGCCAATGGGCATGGGCTCATATGGGGATAGATCGATCCCGAAATGATGAAAGACTAGAGTGAGGAGTTCGCCATATGAAATATGAGAGGAAGCAGTAGTAAACTCGTCCTTGTCCATCTGATCAAGGAGGACTCCGGCCCAGTTCACTGACTACGAAGAAAATGGCATACATGCAATGGAGAATCTCATGAGAAGGCTGATCAGAGGAGCCATATTTTGGTAAGATGTTGGACTTTACCACTAGGTGAATAGCCCAACCTCGATCAGAAAACATGGAAGCCCTGATGCCAGAGGAGAGAAATGAAGGGATCACAGAGAACATGTCCTGAATCGGCAACGTCGGAGAGTGAAATATCAGCAGGCAAGGAGCCAGAGGAAGGAATCCTAAGAATGGTTCATATGAGACTAGGGTCAAGCCTGATACGAGTCCCCTGAACAACTGTGTCAATGATACCCGTGTCAGCATATTCACCACGAATGTGGTTGGTATAGAATAGTTTGATAAGGTATGGATATGCATAAGAGGAGTCCGCATGAGTGTATCGAAACAAATCGACCAAATGGGTCGATGTGAGGATCTCGGATAGTCTCTCAGGTGTGAAGGCCTGATAAACAATGACTCGCTCATGAAGGAGCTTGATCATAAGTATTGCATGAAATTATGCCAAACAAGCATCGTCTCTGATAATGGGGTCAAGAGGATCAGCAGGAGGAGGCCTGGGTGGATTTTGGCCTTGGGTTGTAGCGGAAATCGACTCTGGGTGGGTGTCAGCAGCCACACGAGTGGAATCAGCCTCAGTGGTAGGCTCATTGATGTGAACACCAATGGATCTACGCTGACACTTCAGAAGAGGCTCAACGAAGTCTTCTTCTTCGGTGGAAGAAGAAGTAGAGTCAAAAGTAACTGAAACATCGGAGAGGGGTTGCGAATATTTGGTGTGGGCTTTATAGGGGGGTTTTCTTTGGTTCGGCAGCAATGGGTTTAGGGTTCCTAGGCTTCCTAGGAACAACCGCTTTCCATTTGGTCTTGGGAGGAGCCATCGCACGAATCAAAAAACCGATAAAGATAAAGCAGGATCGAACGAAAATGAGAGATATACCAAATCCGTGACAAACGACGGAGGAGGAAAGACCCAAACTCTCGATCGAGTGACTGTGAAGAGAGATCGACGGGTAGGATCTTTGAATCGACGAGGAAGACGAAGAGACGGTTGAAGTTCGAAGGAGGAAGATGAGGGAAATCGATCGGATGAGAGAGAAAAGATTCGACGGCTGTAACGACCAGTTCTTATCAATACGTTATACCTGTATTTCTCTCGTGTGTTATTCTTTTCGTATCTGTAGTTAGACGTATCTGACCCATACCCGTATCAACTTCTAACTTTTTGCATATTAGCTATTATTAGTATTGTTTTAAAACTACTAAAATAAATCCCTTCCAGCAATTATTCTTTTTAAATAATTCAATTTTATTTTTGAATTCAAAATCCAAAATTCAAACTTTTAAATCCTAATGAAAACCTTCCTATTAAAACCAAATAACTAAAATTGATTAGCCCTAATTCTCCTATTTAAACCTATTAAATACAAATCCTAGTAATAGTATTTCTAATCCTTTCCTATTACAACCTAGCCTCACTTTTCTTACCCTAGGCTGAACCCAGCTTACACACTCACGCACACAATAAAAGAAGAGAGCAGAAAACAATAGAAAACTAAACCTAAGACCCTAAGCCTAATTCACGTGCTGCCATTTCAAAGCCACCACACAACAACAGCTAACCTATAAGAAAACCCAAAGGCTATAATAAGAAACCTAGGTCCTTTTTGTTTCTCCCTACAACAACAGCCGCCCTACCCCTACTCTCCTCTCTTCTCCATGCGACAACTACCCGCAGCAGTGCCTCTCTTCTCCACGCAACGTGCAAACCTAGGCAGCCATTCCCTTCTCTTCCCCTCGCCCAGTTTTCGGACCCCCTCCTCCTCCACCTGCGAGAGCGACGCCAGCTCCTCTTCCTCCCTCGCGCATGCAGCAGCCTAGCACCTCTCCACCGCACGCAAGCCCTTCAACCTGCCTTCATCCCCATGCCCAACCACCCAGGTTGCCTGCACTCCGAGATCCAAATGTCGCTGCAGCCCCCACATGCAACGCCGACCCTACCTCACCTCTCCTCGCGCCCTGCCACCCCAAGGAACCGCCATTCATCCCCACTCACAAACCCAGCTCCTCCTCACGTGTCATGCCCCGCTTCCCAAAACAACGGAGGTGAAGCGTGACTGAGGCCCGCTTAGGCCAGAGCTGAGAAGCTCTGACCCAATAAGCGTCTGTGTGGTACTCCAAGTCGAAGGTACAAGTCCCTGCATGTTAGTACAGAACAATAAAAGTACAGAAAGAGAAAGACAATCATTTTATTCCAAATTATTTATCCAAAGTACTGAGTCCAACAAAAGCCTGAGTCGGTGACAACGACAGAAAGAAACTACTGGTGCAAGCACCCAACCTAAACAGAAGTACACGGTGCTACGCACCCAACAACTAAAATGAAACCTCTGGATCAGCAATGGAGATCTCTAACTCTGGCCCTCCTCGGGCATGTACTCAGGATCGGCGTCCTCCGGCTCTACGTCCTCGGGTAGCTCTGCCTGGTCGTCGTACTCCGGCTCAACACCTGACGTACAGCACCAAAGAAAGGAACTGTACGTCATGTAAAGTCTACAAAAGAAAGTCAGACTCTACTGCAAGTGTACTGAACTATTAAACATCATTTTACTGGTTGATTAGCATGCTGGGGTTATAACAGAGTAGCAAAAGAAGTAACGTAACAGGAAAGTAAAGCGTAGCAAGCAGTAGTCGTAGCGTGTGCTACCGACTACGGGACTATCCTAAAGGTGACAGGACAAGACGGAACTAGACAAGACAAGACGGAGAGGCCACGTGAGACACGAAGGGTTCATGCCTTACGGTTCGAGGGGGATCAGACCCTCTCCCCGTGCGCACGCTCAACCCTACACCAAACCCAGGAACTCAGGACAAGAAGTACAGAGATCACTTCCGCTAGGGAAGCACCTGAAACGCCCGCAGGCTTTTTGTATCACAGAGATCACTTCTGCTAGTGAAGCATCTGAAACGCCCGTAGGCTTTTTGTATCACGAAGATCACTTCCGCGAGGGGAGCATCTGAAACGCCCGTAGGCTTTTTGTATCACAGAGATCACTTCCGCCAGGGAAGCATCTGAAAAGCCTGTAGGCTTTTTATGTAATAGGGACATGACACGACAAGTGTAAGGGAAAGTTATTCTAGGGTGTCCACACGCACGCACACACAAGATAATCCTACGGTGTCAAAAGTTGTTGTTTGTCGAGCTTAGACTTCGTCATCAAGTCTAAGTCGTCAGGGCGACCCGGACGCTATCATTTAACGTCCGGTTCTATACACTCACAGTCTAACAGTTCTAACAATTTAAGACCAAGGCACGGTCAAAAACGCAAGTGGGTACACTTGCCTGCGGTGGCGAGTGTGTCGTCCTCCCGGAGCGTCTCGTCCAAGCGTCTCGTCAGCGGAAGTCCATCTGAAATAGTGTCACGTCGACGGTGTCAGGTCTCGTTTTCAGTAATTCCTATTAGGGTTCGTTTCTAGATTATCGAGACTATCCTATTCGTCAGAAATCACATTTTTGATGTTCAGCCCTATTCGACGATCTATCCTATGTGCACAGTCATCAAGTCCATTCGTCGATTTTCCTACATTTGCACAACATTTTAAAAGAGCGAAAAGGGAAATTTTAGTTAAAGTTATCGACTTTTAGTTTAGGGTTTGATTAGCTACGGTGTGGGTTTTGCTACTCGTTAGGGAAACCAACCGCGTGATGCCGTCCAACAAGCGGAAGTCGGGTCTGAACGGCGAAACATCAACGTCGTCTGGAACTCCTCGACCGCGGGTAATGCAGCGAGGTACCTCTGGACAGCAGGGTGGTGACGTGAAATCAGCGAGGTAATCAGCGATCTCCTTCCCGTTGCGGGTAGCGTAACGGATTTTCACGACGGCAGCGACGTCGGGTAAAAACACCTGTGCACGGCGACGCACGTGTATTTTCGAGGGTCCAAGGGGCTGTCGGTAGATGAGGTAGGACTAGAGGAAGATGCTTTGCCCGGTGGATGGCCAACGGCGTGAGCGTACGGCGGTGGGTGGCCGTGAAAAGCCGGAGAGGACAGGTTCGCGCAACGTTCGTTGTCGCGCGTCCCAGAGGAATTCTAGCGATGAACAGCAAAAATGGGAAGTTGCAGAAGGTTAAGGACTTCAAGATGAAACCAACGGCAGTGGAGTTGTCACCGGGGGTGGTCAGAGATGATCGTGCGCGGGCGTCGAAGTTCAGCTTCCAGATCTGTGAAAAACAGCCGATACGGCGTGTTCCGACGATGATTCCCGGAGCTACAGGTGGGCTATGAGCATGAGTGAAGTTTTAGTTGGTAGGGGGTTCGATAGGAGTCCAACGGCGGTAGGGTGGTTGTTGTAGGTGGCCGGATGGCCGGTGGGCACAAGTTTTCCCGGCGGTGGTGCAGATCTGTAAAACTGTCGTTACGTCGAGTTCGAGAGATGTTTCGAGGAGGTAGAGATGAGGAAAGAGGGAAAGGTGAGTTGGAGATGCTTGGGGGTCAAAGGAGAGTTTGACGGTGGCGGAGTTCACCGGAGGGGGTGGCCGGAGGGCGGCGGGCATCGGGTTTTCTGGCGGTCAGCGGATCTGTCCAAAAACTGTGTTTGTGAGGCTATTTTGATGGGTTTCAATGGAGTTTTGAGGGGTGTTGATGAAGGGAGAGTGAGGAGGAGGAAGGGTAGTGAGTTGAAGACGAGGAGGGGGACCGTAGTACGACCGGCGGTGGCCATGGTGGCTGGAAAAATGAGGTGGCCGCCGGGTTGAAGGTGGGCTGTCCAAGAATTCAGCTATGGGGTTTGTGGGTGTTTTTAGAGGGAGAAAGAGGGGAGGAGGGAGAGAGGAAGGGGGAGGGAGGTTGGCCGGAGGCTTGGGGTGGCTGTGAGGTGCCTCGTCGGCGGCGAGGAGGGGCGCACGAAGAAGAAGGAGGCGGCCATATGGGTTGGTTGCGTGAAAAGCTAGGGTAGGGGGTGAGTTTGCATGATATAAGGGGAGTTTGCTAAAATGTTATGAAATGGGGTGTACTTAAGGATGACTAGGAGAGAGGGTGTGAGAGAGGGGTGTGCAATGAGGGGAAAAGGAAGGTGTGAGTAGCAATGAAATCCCACATTCATGATACGTAGGGATCTCATTAAGATTTGATTAATTTTGAAATTTCAAAAAGATTAGAGGCTAATCAACGGTTGAAAATTGATTAGGGATAACTTCCACTACGGGCATCAGAAAAATAATCCGAAAATACCGGGACGATCGTGGAGATGAGAAGTATGGAGCTACGGTGTCCGATTGCATGTTACACCAACCAAAAATTATCGTAAAATCGGGAACCGCGTATTGGTGCCAAAAGACCAAAACGCCCATCCATTCAAAGCTGTTTTGCGAGAAAACGAGCCGTGAGATGACGTTCCCAAAAATTACCATAAAATTCTACACTTCCATACGGTCACAATGACATATCACATCGTATATACCCAAACAAAGAAAGAGTCAAATAAAATATGTGCACGAAAGGTATGTGCACGTAGAAAAAACGAACGGTCGGAAAGCGACCGTTACATTCTACCCACCTTAGAAATGATTACGTCCTCGGAATCACCTATAATAATAATAATAATACCTATAAACACTTAAGCCTATAACTCCCATCTTCCACACACTGATCTCTAATCTTATAACTTCAACATCGTTCCTCAAATAATCCATCATAACCCGTCTTTTCACTGGATAATGCCACGACTAAACTCATATTCTAACACTTAACTATAGACCCATCACTGTTGTTCAAATTTCCAACTCCAAGTTCTCATAAAATAATAATAATCATCTTCTCATTCCATACCACTCCACTAAACATCATCGCTCAATAACATCTTTAAATTTCTCAATCTCTTCCCAATATTAATCAAGCGCTAAAATGATGTTCTAGTCGATCACCAATCCAAAACAAAAACTTTGTCTACCTTATAACACCTTTCACGAATCAACAATCGTCGTGTCCTCAATACATTCCTTGTCATATCTTCCCATAAATTTATCCTCCAAATGATTGAACTATCAAAATCACATCTTATCCTACTCACTATAACTAATCACAACCAATATTAAGTCCGACTACCTAACCATCCATTTATCTCAACACGTCGTGTTATTCCCAATGTCTTCTCACGTCAACTTAACAATCAAGTCTTGATGCTTTAAATGCTCCACTCATTCTCATGATCACCCTAACTCATACTATACTCCGTAGCTACTCCTATCTACCACTCGTCTAAGTCTCAAGTCTGACAAGTTATCATCCCCCCCGCATATAATTTCATTTGACCAGAATTCTCCATTAAGTCCGTCACATATCGGTATTATAAATAAGTCTTGGACAGTTCATTTTTTTTTCATCCAAAGAAATCTAATCCAATATCCTTGTGTTCCAAAATCAATTAATCATTGCTATAATAAATCTCATCTCACCCTGAGCTTACACGCAAACAAAATCCTATAACAGTAATAGCTAGTCCCAATAATATAACTACAATAAACATAACATTTCTAAGGGAGAAAGAAGAGAAGAGAAAGGAAAACATAAGGCCAATGACATATTTTAAAACATTTGGAAAAGCGTGTGGAGTTGTGGTAATGGATGAGGGAGGATAAGTGATTTGGGATATTGTGAGCTAGTTTCAAAAACTTTAAAGATTTGGTTTAAAAGAAAACAAAAAGTTTTGATACAATCACATGCAGCCAAGATAAGCTATTCAATAGTACGAAAGACTAAGTCTAAGGAATTGCCTGCTATGACGCTATTCACACCTATATGAATACTATCATTTAGACAACTCATACCTATATCACGGATAACACTGAGTATACCACGTGATACAAGGGACAAACACTAAGATCCTAAAGGTAACACACTCATACAGGTCCACACACACTACCTAATACAAGCACCCCAACGACATCAAAAATAATGGGCACACTACTAAACTAGAAATGACATAGGCAACTACAGGCACTGATGTCTACACAACAGAAAGGAAGCTGAAACCAAAAGCGAAACGAAACAAGATCAGAAAGAACGAGTTCAAATAATGCGGGACAAAGAGATAGCTGATTGGGTGCGACAAAAATATTGCTCAAAATAGTTAAATGAATGAAGGAAGAATTACGTGTAGAATATGGTATCATATACTTTTATACTTGTTTAAAAAAATATGTAGAACAAGGGGGCAGTTGGTAGAAAATTACAATTTGGGAAAAAGGTTAGACGAAGGAATGAATAGTAGGGCGAGATAGTGATTATTTTGCAAATGAAAATAAGTTTATACAAAGATTTTTTTTTTTGAAATATGAGCACGATAAACATAGAACTGATATATATATAAAAATTAAAGTTCTCTTTAGTTTAGAAAATATTCTAAAAGTACGTACAGTAAGTGGTTAACATAAATTTCGTAGTTTAGAAAAAGTGATATATATTGAATTTTCAAACTGATAACAAGGTTTTTAAAAAAAACTGAAATACGGAATATACCGGTTAGAAATAATTACAAGATAGTACCTTGAAACTTACGACCAAGGAGGTTTCAAAACCCAAGAAGGAACTTTAATCCAACCGAAAAGCGAGAAATTTTAAATATAAAATAAAGGGTTTTGAAAGAAGTTAAACCGAGCGAAGAACTTAATAATGAATTTCAAAAACACTTTTAAAGGAAGCAGGATTTGCAAAGGAGGGGTCCGAAGAATTATCGATAAGTGTCATGAAACGATCACGTGAATCGAGGGCAAGAATGTGATCTTATTATGAATACGCCTAAGATGATTCATGAAAGCTACGATGGAACTTTACGGTCGATAACACAAAAGGGTAATGATCAGGAAGACGCTAGAAGTCAAAGATTCTAATTATCGGGTCATCCAAAGATCAGGAGAGCTCGGCACTAAGATTTCCTAATGAGCTAGACTGTTACCAGGATCTAATGGGAAGGTTCCTAAGAGAATCAAGGTTAGTTCTGTTGGGCCCGAAGTCGATGCACCTGAACGAACGACTAAAAGAAGGACTCTAGAAATCTAATATGGTCAGAGTTGGGTGAGAAGCTACTAGGGCATCCTAAGACGAGTATGACTAAATCTTAACCAAGACATCCGACTACCAAACCTGGATGTCTATCTAAGTCTTCCTACCATCTAGGACGAGGAAAACCTAATTTAGACTTGTATATGGATATTAAATGAATGCGGTACTCTTATTGTTCCGAACTTTTTGCATGACCTGCATGGGCCACCACTAAAATCTGTCACGTCCCGCTTCCCAAAACAACGGAGGCGAAGCGTGACTGAGGCCCGCTTAGGCCAGAGCTGAGAAGCTCTGACCCAATAAGCGTCTGTGTGGTACTCCAAGTCGAAGGTACAGGTCCCTGCATATTAGTACAGAACAATAAAAGTACAGAAAGAGAAAGACAATCATTTTATTCCAAATTATTTATCCAAAGTACTGAGTCCAACAAAAGCCTGAGTTGGCGACAACGACAGAAAGAAACTTCTGGTGCAAAAACCCAACCTAAACAGAAGTACATGGTGCTACACACCCAACAACTAAGATGGAACCTCTGGATCAGCAACGGAGATCTCTAACTCTGGTCCTCCTCGGACACGTACTCAGGATCGGCGTCCTCCGGCTCTACGTCCTCGGGTAGCTCTGCCTGGTCGTCGTACTCCGTCTCGACACCTGACGTACAGCACCAAAGAAAGAAACTGTACGTCAGGTAAAGTCTTCAAAAGAAAGTCAGACTCTACTGCAAGTGTACTGAACTATTAAACATCGTTTTACTGGTTGATTAGCATATTGGGGTTATAACAGAGTAGCAAAAGAAGTAACGTAACAGGAAAGTAAAGCGTAGCAAGCAGTAGTCGTAGCGTATACTACCGACTACGGGACTATCCTAAAGGTGACAGGACAAGACGAAACTAGACAAGACAAGACGGACAGGACACGTGAGATACGAAGGGTTCATGCCTTACGGTTCGAGGGGGATCAGACCCTCTCCCTGTGCGCACGCTCAACCCTACCCCAAACCCAGGAACTCAGGACAAGAAGTACAGAGATCACTTCCGCTAGGAAAGCACCTGAAACGCCCGCAGGCTTTTTGTATCACGGAGATCACTTTCGCTAGGGAAGCATCTAAAACGCCCGTAGGCTTTTTGTATCACGGAGATCACTTCCGCCAGGGAATTATCTGAAACGCCCATAGGCTTTTTGTGTAACAGTGACATGACACGACAAGTGTAAGGGAAAGTTATTCTAGGGTGTCCACATGCACGCACACACAAGATAATCCTTCGGTGTCAAAAGTTGTTGTTTGTCGAGCTTAGACTTCGTCGTCGCGCGTCCTAGAGGAATTCCAGCGACGAACAGCGAAAATGGGAAGCTGCAGAAGGTTAAGGACTTCAAGACAAAGCCAACGGCAGTGGAGTTGTCGTCGGGGGTGGTCGGAGATGATTGTGCGTGGGCATCGAAGTTCAGCTTCCAGATCTGTGAAAAACAGCCGATATGGCGTGTTCCGACGAGGATTCCCGGAGCTACAGGTGGGC
>CM061142.1:246335402-246386577 GCA_030789695.1 Scilla litardierei
GGCAACGCCAAGCGATAAGCCACAGCTCCAACTCTCTCCAGGACATCAAACGGCCCAATGTACCTCGGACTCAGCTTGCCTCTCTTCCCAAATCGAATAACTCCGTGGTTCGGAGAAATCTTCAGGAAGACATGATCGCCAGGCTGAAACTCCAAAGGCCTCCGTTTAGCATCGGCTCAAAGCTTGAAACGGTCCTGTGCAATCCTCAGCTTCTCTCGGATGTTCCTCACAACATCCATGGCCTCCACAATCATCTCCGGTCCTAACAGCTCCCGATCTCCAATGTCATCCCAGCCCAGTGGCGATCGACATTTCTTTCCATATAGCGCGGCGAAAGGCGCCATTCCAATACTCGCCTGGTAGCTGTTATTGTAAGCAAACTCAACGTGATGGAGATGGTCCTCCCAAGATCCCTTAAAGTCCAACATGCACGCTCTCAACATGTCCTCCAAAATTTGAATCTTCCTCTCGGACTGGCCATCCGTTTACGGGTGGTACGCCGTGCTGAATCTCAGACTCGTACCCAAGCTCTTCTGCAGACTCTGCCAAAACTGAGATGTGAATCTCGTGTCTCTGTTTGACACGATACTCACAGGGACTCCGTGAAGTCGTACGATCTCCTGCACGATTCACGTTACATCACTGTCTAAACTAGGAAAAGGAAATAAAATGGAGAGTAAAAGATTTTACCTCCATATATCTCCTCGCTAGCGTCTCAGTAGACTGTCCTACTCGGAAGGGAATAAAGTGCGCGGATTTGGTCAATCGGTCTACGATCACCCAAATCACATCATTCTGCTTCGGACTCCGAGGTAGTCCAGTCACGAAATCCATAGTGATGTGCTGCCACTTACACTCTGGAATCGGAAGCGGTTGTAGCAACCCTACCGTACGCTGATGCTCTGCCTTTACTTGTTGGCAAACCAAACACTTGGCTACACTCCGGGCCACACTCCTCTTCATACCATGCCACCAAAAGTTCAGGCGAAGATCCTTGTACATCTTGGTGCCACCAGGATGTACAGAATACGGCGAACTGTGTGCCTCCACCAATAATTCCTCTCTGATATCTCCAGCTGGCATAGACAACCTGGCTCCAAATCTCAACGAACCATCCTCGTGAATCAAAAAGTCAGTCTGCAGACCGGCTTCCACCTGCTCCCGAATCTTCATCAACTTAGCATCTCCAGCCTGTCCAGCCTTGATCCTATCCACGATCGTCGACTATATCTGCATGCTCATCAACGAAGGAGCCTCTCCAGGAAGAACAATCTCGATACCAGTCTAGCAAAAGTCCTGCTGCAATCTCCACTGCGAGGTCAACATTATCACCGCTGGAAGTCTGCTCAGCGCATCCGGAACCACATTCACCTTGCCAGGGTGATACTGCAAATCAATCTCATAGTCTGTCATGAGCTCCAACCATCGACGATGTCGCATGTTGAGCTCCTTCTGAGTAAAAATATACTTCAAGCTTTTGTGATCAGTGAAGATCTTCACCTTCTCACTCAGCAGGAAGTGCCTCCAAATCTTCAGTGCAAACACGACAGCGGCCAACTCCAAATCATGTGTCGGGTATTTCTTCTCATGAGCCTTAAGCTGACAAGAAGCATACGCAACCACATGCCCATGCTGATGCAACACACATCCAAGACCTTTTCCAGAAGCATCGCAAAAGATCTCGAATCCTCCACTCCGATCAGGCACATCAAGCACAGGGGCAGTCGTCAATCTCTCCTTCAGAACATCAAAAGCCTTCTCACAATCATCAGACCAAACATATGGCACATCCTTCCGCATCAGTCTAGTCATCGGCTCAGCAATCCGGGAAAAGTCCTTAATGAAACGCCGATAATATCCTGCAAGCCCAAGGAAACTCCGGATCTCAGACGCTGACTGCGGAACATGCCACTCTCTGATAGCCATAATCTTCTAGGGATCCACAGAAATTCCATCACCAGACACCATATGCCCGAGAAAAGCAACTCTATCCAGCCAAAACTCGCACTTGGAATACTTAGCATACAAACGATGCTTCCTCAAAATCTCCAACACTGTCCTCAAGTACGAGGCATGCTCTTCCTCCGACTTTGAATAGATCAGAATGTCATCAATATAGATAACGACAAACTTGTCTAAGAAGTCGTAGAAGATCAGATTCATCAGATTCATAAAAACTGCGGGCTCATTGGTCACACTGAAAGGCATAACCACGAACTCGTAGTGACCATACTTCGTCCTGAACGCTGTCTTCGGGATGTCCTCCTTCTTCACCTTAAGCTGATGGTAACCACTCCTCAAATCCAACTTAGAGAACACCCTCGATCCTCCAAGCTGATCAAAGATGTCATCTATACGAGGCAAGGGATATTTATTCTTGATAGTCACAGCATTCAGCTCCTGATAATCCACACACATGCGACGCGAACCATCCTTCTTCTTCACCAGCAACACTGGTGCTCCCCACGAAGACACGCTAGTATTGATGTAACCCTTCTGCAAAAGCTCATCCAGCTGCCTACGCAACTCCTCCAACTCTGCTGGTGCCATTCGATACGGCGCCTTCGAAATAGGCTGCGCTCCCGGAATAAGATCGATCGAAAACTCGAGAGCTCGATCGGGTGACAGTCCAGACATCTCCTTGGGGAAGACGTCGTCGAATTCACATACCACAGCTGGTCTACTCTGCTCCATCTGCATAGCAACAATCTCCACCGGCTTGGCCCAAAACCTGACAGGACCAAGCGAACTGCTACCACGACTGAACTCAAACACCGGATGCCCAGGGACCTCGAACACCACCTTCTTCCTTTGACAATCGATCGTAGCATAGAAACTCGAAAGCCAATCCATCCCAAGCACTGCATCGCAATTAATGATGTCATGGACAATAAAATCAGCGTAAAGCTCATGTCCACAGACCACCTATGGGCAAGAATTACACCCGAGATGCACCGAGATCACGCCATTTCCTGTAACGATGTTCCAACTCTTGGGAAGAGGGGAAGTCGTCAAGGAATGCTTCTCCACGAAGCTCCGAGAAATAATGCACATCGATGCACCAGAGTCAAAGAGGACTCGTGCAGGAAATGTGCAAACCAAAATCACACCTAACAAACAGTCTAACAATCAAACCCTATTCTAACAAACAATCATATGCAATCAAACAGACATAAGCTAACAATCAAAACTATCTAAGGAAGGAAACAACTAGTTTGAGAGTTACCTGCGATAACCTCATCCACAGCCTTGCTCTCCACTGCCGTCATCAGATAAGCCTGCCTCCTCGGCTGCATGGCCTGCTGAAAAGCCTACCTCTGAGGAGCGAGAGGTGCTCCACGACCTGCAGGTACAGGTGCTCTCTGCTGCAACGGCTGTGCTGCGACTGGTTCCTTCCAAGGCTGCTTAGACTTCGGGCACTCCTTCATAGCATGAGTAGGATCTCCACAAACCAGGCACTGTCCCAACATCTTCCTACACTGCTCCTTGACATGCCCGGTCTTGCCACAGAAATGGCAAGTCTTCTGAGTAGGCCCACCTGGCCTCTTGAACTGCACTGGCTGATTAGGCTTGGTCCCAGGCCTAACCACTCCTCTGACCTGCTCCATAGGCCTCTTCCCAGCTCCAGAAATCAGTCCTCTCTTCTGCCTCGCAATCAGCTCCTATCTCTGAGCAGCTTCCAGCAACTTCTGATATGACTCCATATCCGTCGTAGACATCAGACTCTGCAAGTCTAGGGAAAGACCCTGCAGAAACCTCTGAGCCTGCACCTCATCATCCTCCACCATCTTCGGCGCGAAGCGACTCAATCTAGTAAACTCCTGGTGGTACTGGTCCACCGTCAGATTCCCCTGCTTCAGCTCAATGAAGCGCTGCAACATCTCGCTCCTAGCAGCCTTCGGAAAGTACTCCTCATCGAACCTGGACTTGAAAGTAGCCCAAGGTATAGGGCTCACCAACAGCTCCTCCTCGGCATCCCACCAGTTGCAGGCATTATCCTTAAGCTGCTTCTTCACCAGATCAACCCATCCAGCCGAGTTGACTTTCGACATCTTCAGATTATCCTCGGTGTTCCTGATCCACTCCTCATCAGCCAACGGTCCTTCAGATCATCAAAGTAAGTCGGGCCCAGCTCCCGAAACTGCTTCGCTCCTGGCTCGAAGCGAGAGGTACCCTGGGTATTCTGGAGCATGCCCTGCTGCACATGCATCATCTGATGCATCATCCTCATGATCTCAGCATTGGTGGGCTCTCTATCCGGTACCTCAGCATGATTGGGCCCACTACCGGATCGGGTCTGTCGTCGTACAGCCATCTAAGGACATAGAAAACGAACAAACAAATTAGACTCAAAGCTTAATGACTTGGATGTTGCAATTTATTTAATGGAAATTCCGTTATTATCGTTGTTCCGTTAGTTCGCAATCGCAAGATATGGACCTGCATGGGCCACCAACAAACCTTGTCACGCCCCGCTTCCCAAAAAAGTGGAGGCGAAGCGTGAGAAGGTCCGCTCAGACTTGCAGCTACAAAGCTGCAAATCCGATAAGCGTCAATCAAATTTAAACTGCATGTCCTTGCAACGCGAAACGAAACAAAGATAATAATAAGGAAAAGAGACAAAAGAGATATCTCAGAATATCCATAATAATAAATTTCAACATAGCAGAAAAGCCACCAGGCTAAAAGGAAAGAGTCTAAAAGAGGCCCCAGCATGGCCAACAAAAGTACAAAGTACGAAAACAAAGTAATGGTGCTACGCACCGGCAACTAACAACAACCTAAGCAAAAGCAACTCAAACAGTCTCTAAGACTGGTCTCCGGTGTCCACCAACTCCTCGTCAAAAGTAGGCTCTGGCTCAGCGTCAGTAAACACCACGTCCTCAGCTACGAACTCTGGCTCAGGATCTAACATGTGACACCCAAAAGAGCAAGGGGCACATGTCAGCAAGTCTACAAGAGACTTGTGCAAAGAAACTGAAAGTGAAGGTAAGCAACCTAGCAGTTCTAGCAAGAATGCAATGACATGGCAGTTAAAGTAAGAGTGCAACAAGTAAAGTAAAGTAAAGTACGAGCATGGCATGGATGTCAAGTTTTACAAGTAACACTCACTAGTACAAGACAAGTAAAGTAAGCATCTCGTGCACAGAGATTCCGCCTTTTGGCTAGAGTGGCTGTGCGGGCCAACTCCTAAGCTCACGTGATCGTTTATCCCTACCCCTCCACGTGTATCGAGCCAGGGCCTTACCCCCGAACACGGAATGCTCGCTTCTGGATCACGAGCCAGGAAGTGTTTTTAACAAGTATGGCGTAGGGGTGCAAATAGCCAAACAAGGAAGTACAAGTGCAAGTATTGTAGCGTGTGCTACGAATGCGACATTCAATGCATGGATGACATGACATGGCAAGTAGTAAGGCGTACAAGTAAAGAAAGTAAACATGACAGTTTAGTATGCATGATCAACAAGTTAAAGAGTAGGATCTAGCTTCGTTGTCAAGCTAGATCAATTTAGGTGACGGATCTAGTTTCGTTGTCAAACTAGATCAAGTAGGCGTCTAGCCAGCTATCATTTCACTGACTAGTCTCTTTTACGCTAAAAACAAGAGAGTGGCCTAAAAACATGGCCCTACACAAGAGTTGGTAAGTTTCACTTGCCTGCAAGTACAACGTCAGAGAAACACCGTCCAACGAGTCCAAAGTCACAATTCCTACGTGCACAAGTCCATCGGCCTACATCCGTTTTATTAATCTTGATTAGTGAGTGCTAAAACATTTAAAATACTTTTAAAAACGTTGATTTTAGTCTTGATTAGCATGCATTGGGTTGGGGGTCCTAGGGGTGCAAAGCGTTACCTCAACACAACGCGAAAGCTACACTGGCGTCGGGTAGCGACGCCAGGGGTTGGAATAAAAAGATCGCGCTCCAAGTCCTGATCCCAATATAGATTCCTCGCTGGAAATTTCAGAGCATCAACCGGAGCGACGAGTCCAGATTCCAAAGCTAGCACGTGCGACGACGGGCTATGACGTGTCGCAACGTCGTACACGGCAAATCGTCGGAGAGAAAGCACCTAGGTGGGGCCCACAGTAGTCCTAGGGACCAATAGGGGACCCACAATACCTCTGGAGAACTTGGGGGGCCCACGGTGGCAAGTGGTACGACGGGTGCGAGGTTGCGACGTTTGGCTCACGGTCAGACAGCCTCGGTGCGGGGGAATCTCTCGGTCGGGCACTACGGATGCGGGGTAACGGGCGCTGCAACGTTGCGGGGTGCGGGCTCTTGGCGGGTGCGGGGCTGTCTCTCGGTCGGAGCGGAGGGAGCGGTCGGTCGGTGTGGGCGGGTGAGAGTTGCAATCGTTGCAACCGTTGCAACAATGCGGAGAGCGGTCGGTGCGATCGGGGGCTTCGGTCGGGCACGGTGCGGAGCGGAGTGACAGAGCGGGCGGCTGTGCGGAGCGGGACGCGGGCGAATCTCTCGGTCTGACCGAGGGCTCCTCTCGGTCAGAGCGGGAGCACGGAGCAGAGTGGTGCAGCAGCTGCGGTGCGGGGGCGGCTAGCAGTCTGAGCGGGGGAACGGGGGCCGTTTCTTCGGTCGTGCGAGGAGATGGATGTCGCAACGTTGCGACGATTCGTCGCAACGTCAAATTTGAGTTTTGGAAGCGGCTAGGGTTAATTTCTTGCGAAAATAGGTCTTCCTAAAGGTTGTTTATATAGTGTAGATGGGTTGACTAGGTCTAGGGCTAATCCTAATGGGATTAGGAGTTTAAAATAATTTAAAATTCAAATCTCACCATCTCCAACTCACCCAAGGCTTGGGTGCGGCCCAAATGAGCTGGAAATTGGCTCAAAAATTATTTAAAACCTTTTAAACTCATATAAATTTTATTTGGCCGAAATTAATTTAAAACTTAATTATTAAAAATATTATAAACCTTGTTAAAAATATAAAAGTGGTCAAATGAACTCCAAAAATTATAAAATAAATATTGGGGTGATCGTGGCGATGAGAGAAACCTAACTAAGAAGACAGATCTCAATTTTGACGTCGGACGACGAAACTAAAAATAGAAACGTCTCCCGTCAAAAGCGAAAATCGCAACGTCTCATCGAATAAGATTAAATTGTGGGAAAACGTCTCGAGAAATGTCATTTCAAATTAGTGCCACTATTTAATACTCTCTGAGACATTCACAACGGCATATCACACCAAAGTGGTCACAAACAAATAAAGTCTAAAATAAACACGTGCGCGGCCAAAAGCACGTGCACGAACAAAGTACAACGAAAAGTGGTCGTTACACCAATGCTCCAGCAGTGTTTATGAACTAGATGAATTTGATTTTCTACGACTTCCTGGATAAGTTCGTCGTTATCTACATCGACGACATTCTTATTTATTCGAAGTCGTAAGGGGAGCATAGTCGTCATCTGAGGACAGTGTTGGAGACACTGAGACGTCATAAGCTGTATGCCAAGTATAGAAAGTACGAGTTCTGGTTGGACCGATTCGCATTCTGGGGACATGTGGTGTCCGGTGATGGCATATATGTAGATCCGGAGAAGGTCAGAGCAGTCAACGAGTGGCCGACCCCACAGTCAACATCAGATATCAGTTGCTTTCTGGATTAGCTGGCTACTACCGTCGGTTCATTAAGGATTTTTCGAGGATTGCGGAGCCGATGACAATGCTGATGAGAAAGGACGTGGAGTTCTGTTGGTTAGACGATTGTGAGAAGGCTTTCAGTATTTTGAAGGCGAGATTGACCACAGCACCGGTTTTGGCTGTACCGGATCGGAGCGGAGGCTTCGAGATTTACTGTGATGCATCTGACAAGGGTCTTGGATGTGTCCTGCATCAACATAGTCACGTGGCCATGTACGCTTCTCCGCAGTTGAGAAATCATGAGAAGAACTACCCGACGCACAATCTGGAGTTAGCAGCGGTGATATTTGTGTTGAAGATCTGGAGACACTTCCTGCTGAGTGAGAGTGTGAAAATATTCACCGATCACAAAAGCTTGAAGTACATTTTTACGCAGAAGGAGCTCAACATGCGTCAGAGACGATGGTTGGAGCTGATGGCAGACTATGAGATAGATCTGCAGTATCACCTGCGGAAGGTGAATTTAGTGCCAGATGCTTTGAGCAGACTCCCTGCTGTGACGATGCATACTGCCAAATGGAGAGTACAGCAGGAGCTGAGAGGGATGAACATTGAGGTTGTCCTACCAGGAGTGATCGTGTAACGGCCGCTTTCTGACCGTTCGTATTTTCCACGTACACGTACCTTTCGCGCACGTATTTTATTTGAATCTTTCTTGATTTTGGTATATACGATGTGATATGACGTTGTGACCATATGGAAGTGTATAATTTTATGGTAATTTTTGGGAACGTCATCTCACGGCTCGTTTTCTCGCAAAACAGCTTTGAATGGAAGGGAGTTTTGGTCTTTTGGCACCAATACGCGGTTCTCAATTTTACGATAATTTTTGGTAGGTGTGACACGCAATCGGACATCGTAGCCCCGTACTTCTCGTCTCCACGATCGTCCCGGTATTTTCGGATTATTTTTCCGATGCCCGTAGTGGAAGATATCTCCTAATCAATTCTCAGCCGTTGATTAACCGCTAATCGATTTGAAATTCAAATCTAATCAATCCCTAATTATTCTCCCACGTATCATGGCAATTAGTTGCAGCCACTATTCACACATCCACTTTTCCCTATCTCCACTCTCCCTATCTCTATATATATCTCTCCCATTTAACCAAAAGCCCAAAGCTAAATATCAAAACCTTACTTCTTCATATGGCAACACAAACCTAGCCGCCAACATCTCACGCTAACCCATCTCTTGCTGTGTTTTCTCTTCTTCTCTGGCCACCCCAAGCCACCTCCGACCACCTCTGGCCGTCGGCCACCCATCCCCCTCCGGCCCCCTTTCTCTCTCCTCCATTTTCTCTCTCTAAAAGAACTATAGCCGCAAGATGGCACAGATCTGGCCGCAAGATGGGGGTGCTGATGTCTGTAATGTTATTATTATGGTATATGAATTGATTTAACTATGTGGGTGTTATCTGACTAAATATTAAGTGTGATTGACATATGGTATGTATATGGTGGTATTGGTAGACGTATAAATTATGGAGTGGTATTGGTATAGGTATGAATGCAGTGTTACGTATATAGAATAATCTGATATGTGTATTGAGTGGGTATACCCTAAGTATATTGATGTGTATGTCTGAAGTTTGAATATATCGATGTTTGATGTATGTATGGTGATAGGAGCGTCGTGACTGGTTGTGTTACGCACATGATTGTGGGTCGCTACACCAGTATATAGTTATAGGTGTTGGTCTTGTGGTATAGTTATTTACTAAGGACTTGTTGTGTGAACATATGTGTACTAGCTAAACTAGATGAGTAGTTGTGCTAAGTATATAGTGGTGTGATTGGTATGAATGAAATGTTAGCGTGTATGGGTGTGCACCATGCACGGGTAAGTATGTGCTTAGTTATAGTTATTGGTGACTATGGTATATGTGGCGTGTCGTAAATACAGTTATAGGACCGTATGGGATGAGAATATATGGTGAACTATTTGCATGCATTTGAATGACTATATATTGTGAAACTATAGTAGTGGTGAATATATATTAGATATAGTGAAACTGGATTTAATTATGGTATGGTGTGACTACCTATGTTGATGTGTTTAGTATTGAATGTATACTAGGAAATATTAGAGGGTAGTATACCCTTGATGTTTGTGCATAGGTATCTATCTATACGTAGAGCAATGATTGTATTTGCTAAGTGAAAGACTATTCTTATGTGAGTATCTGAACTATTGTTTTGTACTAGGTAAGTAGTAGTTATATAAGGGATGTATGTTTATATATGTGATTGAAATACATGTATGAATTTGACTGGCTATAATAGGTATAAGTGTATAGCGTACGATAATGTATATATACATGTTGGTGGTGTTAATGCTTGAATACCTAGTGCATATATAAGCACTTGTAATGACTATACCTGGTTTGAATTATAATGACTTGATTGGGGTATTTACTAGAGCGACTAGCTATATTAGAAAGTCCGAGGACGTACTTTATTCTAAGGTGGGGAGGATGTAACGACCACTTTTCGTTGTACGTTGATCGTGCACGTGCTTTTGACCGTGCACGTGTTTGTTTTGGACTTTGTTTGTTTGTGAACACTTTAGTGTGATATGCCGTTGTGAACGTCTCTGAGAGTATTAAATAGTGGCACTAATTTGGAACGACGTTTCTCGAGTCGTTTTCCCACAATTTAATCTTACTCGATGAGACGTTGCGATTCTCACTTTTGACGGGAGACGTTTCTAATTTTAGTTTCGTTGTCCGATGTCGAAACTGAGATCCGTCTTCTTAGTTAGCTCACTTTCGTCACCACGATCACCCCGATATTTATTCTATAATTTTTGGAGTTTATTTGACCACTTTTATATTTTTAACAAGGTTTATAATATTTTTAATAATTAATTTTTAAATTATTTTCGACCAAATAAAATTTATTTGCGTTTTAAACGTATTAAAGAATTTTTGAGCCAATTTCCAGCTCATTTGGATCGCAGCAAATCCTTGTGTGAGTTGGAGAGGGCGAGATACGAATTTTAAATTATTTTAAACTCCTAATCCCCTTAGGATTAGCCCTAGACCTAGTCAACCCATCTACACTATATAACCAACCCCTAGGAAGATCTATTTTCGCAAGAAAATAACCCTAACCGCTTCCAAAACTCAAATTTCACGTTGCGACGAATCGTCGCAACGTTGCTGCACCAACCCCCGCTCCGACCAACGGAATCAGCTCCGTTCCCCCAATCTGACCGGCAGCTGCCTCCGCACCAAGCTTCGTCCGCACCATTGCACAGCCGCTGCATCGCAACCCCGCACCAAGCTGTGTCTGATCGAAGAATTCTCTCGGTCAGACCGATGGCCGCTCCCGCTCACGCCCGCTTCTCCGCACCGCACCAAGCCCCGCACCGACCCGCTTCTGTCGCCCGCCTCCGCTCGTGTCTGACCGAGCGGGTGGCCCGCACCGACCGACGTTGCAACGTTGCAACGTTGCAATGACCCGCCCAAGCGCCCGACCGAGACGACCGACCGCTCCGACCGATGGAGCTCTCCGCACCCGCTGCTGCACCGACCGCAGCGCTGCACAGCGCCGTGCGCTGCGTCTGACCGAGCCATCCTCTCGGTCAGGCTAGTGTACGACCGAGGGCCATTCGTCGCAACCCCGCAACCATCGCACCACTTGCCACCGTGGGTCCCCCAAGTTCTCCAGAGGTATTGTGGGTCCCCCATAGGTCCCTAGGACTACTGTGGGTCCCATCTAGGTGTTTTCTCTCCGACGATTCGCCACGTACGACGTTACGACACGTCGTAGCCCGTCGTCGCACGTGCTAGCTTTGGAATCTGGAACCATCGCTCCGGTTGATCGCTCTGAAACTTCCAGCGAGGAATCTAATTGGAATCAGGACTTGGAGCGCGTTCTCTTATTCCAACCCCCGGCGTCGCTTCCCGACGCCGGTGTAGCTTTCGCGTCGTGTTGAGGTAACGCTTTGCACCCTTAGGACCCCCAACCTATTACATGCTAATCAAGACTAAAATCAGTATTTTTAAAGTATTTCAAATGTTTTAAATTCACTAATCAAGATTAATAATATGGACTTTAGGTCGGTGGACTTGTGCACGTAGGATAATTGTGATTTTTGGACTCATTGGACGGTGTGCTCAGACGTTGTACTTGCAGGCAAGTGAAACTTGCCAACTCTTGTGCAGGGCCATGTTTTTAGGCCACTTCCTTGTTTTCAGCGTAAAAGAGACTAGTCAGTGAAATGATAGCTGGCTAGACGCCTACTTGATCTAGTTTGACAACGAAACTAGATCCGTCACCTAAATAGATCTAGCTTGACAACGAAGCTAGATCCAACTCTTTAAACTTGTTGGTCATGCATACTAAACTGCCACGTTTACTTTTCTTATCTGTACGCACTTTTAACTGCCATGCATTGCATCTTACATGTCATCCCAGTTGATTGTTGCATTCGTAGCACACGCTACAATACTTGTACTCCTTGAATACTACTTCCGGGGAAACGGGCCTCATGTGTTGGTCAAAAGCCAATGCCCGGTTTCCTGGTCCGGCTAGGTGCACCCCTATGCCATACTTGTTAAAAACACTTCCTGGCTCGTGATCCAGAAGCGAGCATTCCCGTTCGGGGGTAAGGCCCTGGCTCGATACACGTGGAGGGGTAGGGATAAACGGTCAACTGAGCTTAGGAGTGGCCCGATCAGTCCTCTAGCCAGAAGACGAAATCTCTGTGCACGAGGTGCTTACTTTTCTTGTCTTGTACTTGTCTTGTGAATGATTCATGTAATACTTGTCATCCATGCCATGCTCGTACTTTACTTTACGTTACTTTACCTTACCTGTTGCACTCATACTTTAACTGCCATGTCATCGCATTCATGCTAGAACTGCTAGGTTGCTTTACTTTTGCCTACTTTCAGTTTCCTTGCACAAGTATCTTGTAGACTTGCTGACATGTGCCCCTTGCTCTTTTGGGTGTCATATGTTAGACCCTGAGCCAGAGACCGTTGCTGAGTACGTGGCGTTTTGCTGACGCTGAGTCTGAGTCCATGATTGCACAGGAGGATTTTGTGGACACCGGTGACTATTCTTTGAGCCTTTGTTGAGCTTTCTTTTGTTTTAGGCCTTTTGTTAGTTGTTGGTGCGTGGCACCTATACTTTGTACTTTGTACTTTTGTTGGCCATGTTTGGGCCTTTAGACTCTCTTTTATTTCAGCCTGGTGGCTTTTCTGCGATGTTAAAATTTATATTTATGGATATTCTGAGATTATTCTTTTGTCTCATTTCATTATTATTATCTTGTTTCATTCGCGTTGCAAGGACCTGCAGTTTTAAATTTGATTGACGCTTATCGGACTTGCAGCTTTGTAGTTTCAAGTCTGAGCGGACCTTCTCACGCTTCACCTCCATATTTTTGGGAAACGGGGCGTGACAGGTCACCCTCTCCTGTGATCTCCACCACCATCGAACTCTCCTTTGACCCCCCCAAGAATCTCCAACTCCCCTTACCCTCTTTCCTCATCTCTACCTCCTCGAAACATCTCTCGAACTCGACGTAACGACAGTTTTACAGATCTGCACCACCGCCAGGAAAAATTGCACCCACCGGCCATCTGGCCACCTACGACGACCACCCTACCTCCGTTGGACTCCTATCGAACCCCCCTACCAACTGCAACTTCACTCACGCTCATAGCCCACCTGTAGCTCCGGGAATCCTCGTCGGAACACGCCGTATCGGCTGTTTTTCACAGATCTGGAAGCTGAACTTCGACGCCCGCGCACGATCATCTCCGACCACCCCCGATGACAACTCCACTGCTGTTGGCTTCGTCTTGAAGTCCTTAACCTTCTGCAACTTCCCGTTTTTGCTGTTCGTCGCTGGAATTCCTCTGGGATGCGCGACAACGAACGTTGCGCGAATCTGTCATCTCCGGCTTCTCACGGCCACCCACCGCCGTACACTCATGCCGTTGGACATCCACCAGGCAGAGCATCTTCCTCTGGTCCTACCTCATCTACCGAAAGCCTCCTGGACCCTCCAAATACACATGTGTCGCCGTGCACACGTGTTTTTACTCGACGTCGCCGCTGTCGTGAAGATCCGTTGCGCTACCCGCAACGGGAAGGAGATTGTTGATTAGCTCGCTGATTTCACGTCACCACCCCACTGTCCAGAGGTACCTCGCTACACTACCCGCGGCCAAGGAGTTCCAGATGATGCCGATGTTTCACCGTTCAGACCCGACTTCCGCTTGTTAGACGGCATCACGAGGTTGGTTCCCCTAACGAGTAGCAAAACCCACACCGTAGCTAATCAAACCCTAAACTAAAATTGGACGACTATAACTAAATTTACTTTCAGTACTTGTAAAACGCTACTCACCGTAGAAAGATCGACAATCGGACAATTTTCTGTAAACATAGGATAGTAGTCGATCTAGGTTGAACAAAATACCAAAAAATGTGACTTTGACGAATAGGGTAGTCCCGACAATCTAGAAACAAACCCTAAATAGGACTTATTGAAAAACGCGACTTGACACCGTCGCCGTGACCTTTTTTCAGACGGACTACCGCGGACGCGACCTGTAACGCCCCGCTTCCCAAAAAGACACCGAAAGCGAGAGCGTTACGCGGTCCGCTTGAACTGGAGCGGTGAAGCTCGAGTTCAATAAGCGTATGTGATAAAAACACAGATGAGGTCCTTGCAACAGCATTTCATAACAATCAGAAACACATCCAGAAATAAACCACATCCAGAAATAAGAGTTCATATACGAAATTAAACAAGCCACAGCTGGGCTAAAAGTAGCAACAAGAAAGTCGAACGTACACAAAAGTAACTACAACGACTGAAAAAGGGAAACTAGGGAAAGCAGTAAAGTGTCGGGGGTCCACTAGTCCTCTGCTGGGAGAGGCACTACGTCAGGTGCGAACTCCTGACTCTCCAACTCTGGCGTCTCGTACTAGTCCTCCTGGTACTCAAGCTCTGAACCTGACATACATCCACAAACATGAATGTATGTCAGCTAGGGGTCTGCAAGAAAAATTAGCATCCCAAGGCAAAATATATGACAGATATATGAATTTTAGAAGCATTAATAATTTAAGGAAACGACTGCAGCAATTTAATATTGAACAATTTGATTGAAGCATAAGAAGCACTCCTAACATGCAGTTCTAGACGTTTGCAAGTTTAAAGTTGGGTTTTCTCTGAATTCATTAACATTTCCATTATCAAGACTACCAAGTTAGCGTTTCAAGTTTTCATGTCATGAGTTAGCATTCTAATCTAGGGTTCACGCCTGTAGGTCGTGATGAGAAGGAAGGTTGTTCCTCTCACGGGGGCTTACCGTGATCGATGCTAACCCACCGCGTGCGGGTGGTGCTCTTGAGGAGAGTACCTTTCATACGCCTAGTGGCCGCTCAACCCTAACCTCACCCCAAAAGTTTGCCGGAACACGAGCCGGCCTAGTCGACTCACACGACATCACGATACCGCCTTTGAGGCGCACGATAGTCACGATGTCAAAACTTGTTAAACATGTCCGAATTCGCAGAAGTTTGGTGTTATCAACATTATTGCATTTTGGTGACAGTTCTACAAAGCGGAAACGGGTCGAACGACCGTTACCGTAATTTTAAATAACAACGAATATGTACTGTTTGTTCAACTTGCTACAGAAATGATTTCTTTCTCTCATTGTTGAAAATGGGGATATATCGTATGATATACCGTTGAATCCCAAATTTCGTCCTGATCATTATAGTGTCACTTTCTTACGTTTGACGTCAAAATTTTAAGTTATCCAGCAATATATGAAGGTGGCGTAAACGTGCCGAAACTTCTAAAAATCATAACAAATCATATACTTGCCTGTTTTTGACGTTCTTGGTGTCGTTGGAATCGTCTCGACGAGTACTACGCTACGGAGGGTTTGGTTCACTATTTTGGCAGAACATAAAATCAGAAATTGTGTTCCTTGTTCAGGACAGATTGCAAAAACTCCTACGACGTCTAGCGATTCGTTTTTATTAGGTTTTCTGTCCTATGGTGGGGGTTAAGAGTTGTTCGAGAGTAGATCTACTAACCTGAAGTGCAGAGAAGGGTTGGAACGCAGTGAAGGGCAGCGACAACGTGGATGGTGGCTGCATAGCTATATTCGTTGAGATCTGGACGTTGGCACCGAGTTCTGCAGCGAGGAGGAGTTGTCCGGGGGTGCGTGGATCTGTGAGCGTGTCCGAGAACCTCCCAGCGTCTGCGTGCACGAGGGGGAGAAGCTCGGGGCAGTGCGGTTGGCCATGAGGAGATCTCGCCTGGTGTTGTGGCTGTGGGGGAGCCGTGGCCATGGGGGTGTACCGGAGAAGAAGAAAGAGAGGGGGTTACGGTTTGGGGAGAGGAAGGAGGAAGGAGGCTCGGCCTTGAGGGTTGCTGTGCTCGTACGGTATGAAGAGAGGCCTGTGCGTTGGGGCTTGCGTGAATGGGGAGGGAGGAGCTCGGCGGTGGAGAAGCCCGTACGATGGAGGAGGGGAGGTGGGCGCGCGTGTGGACTGGGGAATGGCCGGAGGAAGCTTAGGGTTCGTGGGTGGGTTGTGCTGCTGAGAGATGATAACTAGAGTTTCTTTTTAGGTTAATCATTTGTAGGGCTGGGGTTGTGCATGGAAGCTTGGGGAACATAATGCATGCAACAAAAAACGAAGAGGGAAGAACTGTAATGTGGCGGCTGAGAGGGGAGGTGTCCCTTGTGTGCGGCTGCTGTAGAGGAGAGGGAAGGATAAGCTTTAGGGTTTTTTACTTAGGGTTTCTATTGTTTTTTTTGTATAAGAAATGAAAGGCTGATGCTATAGGTTTTAAAAAAATCAATGAGATGTTGAAAGCCAGCATGTGGGCTCCTAGGACTTATTTTCTATAGGTTTGCTTGCATAAGAAATGAAAGGTAGCATGTGAAAGCCTAGAAGTCTAAGGTTTTTTTATAAAAGCCTAGGTTTGATTCTATAGTTTATTATATAGAGGAAAGTAGGGTGCACGTGAGGTGAGGTTGTTGTGCTATAGGGTGAATGAAAGGACCCTAAGGTTTATAAAATATCAGTTGTGTGTGGGGAATGACCGCATGAGAGAAGCTTAATGTTTATATTCTATCATCATCAATTTTTTTATATAATTAGAAGTAGGGTCATGTGAAGGGTGTTGTAGTCTTAGAGTTTAATAGGTGCCTCCTAATTATGTGTGTGTGGGGTTTGAAATGTCAGTACGGGTAGGCTTACAGTCTCTTAGGTTATTATAAAGTTAGGGTTTATTCATATAAAGAAAGGATTTGAAAATAATAATAATTAAATTTGATTTGTTATCAATGGTGGAGGAAATTAGGGGCTAATGAAATCAATTTAATTGAAGGTTTAATTAGGAGAATTTAGAGCTAATAAATAGGTTTAAAAAGGAAGGATCATTAAGTTGAAATTTGAATTTTTGAATTTGAAAGTTAAAATGATTATACAAAGATATTTGTAAATAATTATTAAAGGATGATAATAATAATAATATGTATGGAATGAAAGAATACGGGTACGGGTACAACAACATCTAACTGCGGATACGGAAGTAAGCACACGAGAGAAAATACAGATAACGTAGCGATAAAAACCGGTCGTTACATCCTACCCACCTTAAAACGATTCCGCCCTCGGAATCTTATCGGCTAAGACACCGGGAAAACGTAAGGGTAACGCTCGTACCTCCTCTTCTAATTCACACACACCATAAACAACCATCATGCCCTATCTAAGTAGTATTTCTAATACTACATCAACCCCAATAGTAATATCACGGATGATGCTAATCAAAGTGCATGCTATTAGTAGTAACAATACACATACACACCCTACTAACCTAACACATTTAATATAATACTGTCCAAAATCATACTCGGGCGAACAGTGTCACACGACCACATCGCTTTATTAGCTGTAGGCGTGCCATCACCTTGCACACTCACATTATTACCAATACACAAAGTAATACCATTCATCTTATACACTCACAATATATACTGATTTAGTACCACATGTCACATAAACATACCACTAATAAAAATATAATCATTCTTAGTCAATTAACACTTCAATCGTACGATCACTTTTACATACCGCATATTACCACATACACATTATAGTACATATCACTACACATATATACATGCACGTATTACCTTACACAAAACACAGATTTATACACGCCTCATTCCTAGTACTAGGGTCGTCGCAATCTACCCCCTTAGGATCAAGTTTGTCCTCAGGCTTCCTTAAATAGGTTGACCTATGGGTGAGCGGACTTAGGCACTAAGCTCGTTCTATCTCAGACAAACATACATTATAATGAAACCATATACATCCATATACATATACTTAATCATATAGCACACACTTTCAAATTCACATACATATATCAATTTCACATACATATACATACTCACACTACCACACTCTTATCTCGTATCTATATAGATCATATATACACTCACCGGTATACACAACCATGGTAATCCACATAGGCAAGTATACTATTTCATACATTCACATATACGTAGTCACAAACATACGGCCATGCATACCTCCTGGTGTCATGACCCGCTTCCCTAAAATGGAGGCGAGACGTGAAAAGGTCCGCACGAGAGTGGAGCTGTGAAGCCCCAAACCCGATAAGCGTCAATAAAACATAAGCAGGTCCCTGTAACCACAACGGAACAACAATAATAACACAAGGAGAGACTGAAATAAAATCTCACATCTCATAAATTGTCCAACATGAAAATAAGTCCAACATCCAGAAAAGCCACCAGGCTAAAAGAAAGAGTCTAAAGGCCCAGAACAAGGCTAACAAAAGCAACGACATAACAAAGTATAGGTGCTACGCACCGATAACAAAACAACTGTCAAAACAAAAGTAGAACACAACGAAAACACTAGGACTTGTTCCCAGTGTCCACGTACTCCCCGTCAAACACAAGCTCGGGCTCGGCGTCAGCAAACACCTCGTCCTCAACAAGGTACTCAGGCTCAGGATCTAACATGTGTCACCCAAAAGAGTAAAGGGGCACATGTCAGCAAGTCTAAAAGACTTGGGCAAGGAAACTGAAAGTAAGGCAACTAGCAACCTAGCAGTTTTAGTATGCATGACATGGCAGTTATAACATGAGTGCACAATCAAGACATGGCAAGACAATTTGTACAAGAGAACAATCATCGGGACAAGACAAGAGTAGCCAAGCTACTATCAATCTCAATCAATTCACTATTCACGTTGTTTGTAGATGTTTACGCCTTACAGCTGAATGGTTTCACATTCACGCTGATTGGCCGCTTAACACTACCCCAAACCCAGAGTTTACGCCTTACCACTGCAGTTGCTGATCGGGCAGACTCCCAGTTGATTGGCCGCTTAACTCTTACCCCCAATACCCACACGTAATGGAGCCAGGGTCCCCGCACATGAGCTCAGCAAGTGAGCCGGGGTTGCCCCACACATGAGCTCGCATTCTTAAACATTTGGCGTAGGGGTGCACCTAGCCGGAAACAAGCAATTCGGGTATTGGTTATCAACCAACACATGGCCCGCTTCTGGAACACGAGCCAGGAACACAAGCATTGTAGCGAAGCTACGCAATCACAGAAACACTTAAGGATGCAATGACATGACAATTAATTCGCGTACCGTTAATGGAAGGTAAACATGACATGGTAATTGTGCAACATGATATATGTCGGAACTAGCTTCGTTGTCAAGCTAGTTCCCCAATTTGCGCCTAGGCGAATATCATTTCGTCGCCTAGCCTCTTTTACGCCTACAACAAGCAAATGGCCTAAAACATGGCCTAAACCCTAAGTGGCAAGTTTCACTTGCCTAGCACCGGGGATGACGATCACGAAGGTTCGTCTTGCGGATGCTAATCTACGGGGGAAATCGCTGTTATGGGGAAACAAACATCAACAACATGAAATTTCATTAGGGTTTCATAAAAATACAATTAGGTTATGAAAACATCGAGAGATCGATTTCTTACCGAGAGGAAGCGGAAGAAACACTCCGGAGAACCCTAGGACCAGATCTGGAAACAAATGGAGAAGTTTGGAGAATTAGGGTTTTTTTGGGGATTTTGGGGATTTGATGGAGATTTGGGGAAAATGAGAGGTAGATAGAGTTGATGGAGGGTTTAGATGATGAATCTAGGGCTTGGGATGAAGGAATAGGGCTTGGAGGAAGATGGGGGCTCAATGGGGGAGAAACTAGGGTTTTGGGTCGAGTGGAGGAAGAAGAAAATGTTTGGGAGGGGTATAAATAGGTTGGGCTGGTGGCTGCCCAGAAATTAGGGTTTTAACACAGATTAGTCGGTCAAAGAGCAACCACTGACCGACTAGTTTGGAAACTAGTCGGTCGGTCGACCAACGCAGACCGACTAAGTGTAAACAGTAACTTCTGAACGAAAATAGGATTTAGAATTAGTCGGTCCATGAACAAATACTGACCGACTAGTTTAACATCTAGTCGGTCGATGAACGTTCTTAGACCGACTAAGAGTGAACATTATTGATACTAAAATTAAGATGATGTGTTAGTCGGTTAAAGAAGCATTGCTGACCGACTAGTTTGCAACCTAGTCAGTCAACCAACGTTCTTAGACCGACTAACGATAAACAGTAACTCCTGAATAATTTAGAAAGCAAACTAGTCGGTCCAAGAAGGATTGCCGACCGACTGGATCGTCATCTAGTCGGTCGGTGCCCCTTCTTATACCGGCTAACGTGCACCAAAAGTTCCGATACGGAGCACGGAGCTCCGGGATCGATTCCTAAGACTCCTAGGCTTGATCTAACAGTAAGATACGACCGTTATGAAGCACGTCACGAATGACTTGCTTCGAAATCGACGATCCTAAGGAAGAAACGAGAAAACACGACGAAACGATCGAAAATGAAAGTCACGGAGACGAAAACCACACATGAGGAGAAAATCCACCAAAACATATATTATATTATAATAAATCCAGATACATGAAAACCAGTCGTTACATCCTTCCCAACTTAAGAAAAATTCCGTCCTCGGAATTTCCAAACACTCACGAGTCCGGAAACAAAAGTGGGAAACGCTCTCGCATCTCATCCTCATTCTCCCAAGTAGACTCTCCAGGTGAGCCGTGTCACCACATCACCCTCACAAGATTGACAATCTTGTTCCGAAGCGACTTCTGACGCCTGTCCAGAATCTGCACTGGATGCTGGTTATACGTCATATCGGGGCGAACGGTAATCTCCGAAAAATCCACAGCATGAGATGGATCGCTAATGTATCGACGAAGCTGCGACACATGGAAAACATTGTGAACTCCTTCCAAAGATGGCGGCAAGGCCAAGCGATACGCTACCTCGCCAACCCTCTCCAAAATGTCAAACTGTCCAATGTATCGCAGGCTCAACTTCCCTCGCTTCCCAAAACGAATCACACCGCGATTCGGAGAAATCTTCAGAAACACATGGTCGCCCGGCTGAAATTCCAAAGGACGACGTTTAGCATCCGCACAATGCTTAAAACGGTCCTGAGCAATCCTCAACCTCTCCCGAATATTTCTGACGATATCCACGGCCTCCACGATCATCTCAGGTCCCAACAACTCCCGATCACCAACGTCATCCCAACTCAATGGCGTTCGACATTTCCTCCCATACAAAGCGGCGAAAGGCGCCATGCCAATACTCGCCTGGAAGCTGTTGTTGTAAGAAAACTCTACCAGATGTAGATGGTCCTCCCACGAACCCTTGAAATCCAACATGCACGCCCTCAGCATGTCTTCCAAAATCTGAATCGTCCTCTCGGACTGGCCATCCGTCTGCGGATGGTACGCCGTGTTGAAACTCAGACGCGTACCCAAGCTCTTCTGCAAACTCTGCCAGAACTGAGATGTGAACCTCGTGTCTCTGTCAGACACGATACTCACGGGGACTCCATGAAGTCACACGACCTCCTGCACGATTCACGTTACATCACTATCCAAACTAGGAAAAGGAAATAAAACGGAGAGTAAAAGAATTTTACCTCCATATATCTCCTCGCTAGCGCCTCAGTGGACTGTCCCACTCGGAATGGAATAAAGTGCACGGATTTGGTCAATCGATCTACGATCACCCAAATCGCGTCATTCTGCTTCGGACTCCGTGGTAGTCCAGTCACAAAATCCATAGTGATGTGTTGCCATTTCCACTCCGGAATCGGAAGCGGTTGTAGCAACCCGGCCGTACGCTGATGCTCCGCCTTCACTTGCTGGCAAACCAAACACTTGGCCACACTCCGAGACACACTCCTCTTCATACCATGCCACCAATAATTCAGACGAAGATCCGGGTACATCTTGGTGCCACCAGGATGCACAGAATACGGCGAACTGTGTGCCTCCACCATCAATTCCTCTCTGATATCCCCAGCTGGCACACACAACCTGGATCCAAACCTCAGCGAGCCATCCTCATGAATCAAAAAGTCAGTCCGCAGACCGGCTTCCACCTGCTCCCGAATCTTCACCAGCTTCGGATCCTCAGCCTGGCCAGCCTTAATCCGACCCACGATCGTCGACTGTACCTGCATGTACATCAACGACGAAGCCTCCCCAGGAAGAACAATCTACACGCCAGACTCGCAAAAATCCTGCTGTAATCTCCACTGCGAAGTCAAAATCATCACCGCTGGAAGCCTACTCAAAGCATCAGGGACCACGTTCACCTTGCCAGGGTGAAACTGCAAATCAATCTCATAATCTGCCATAAGCTCCAACCATCGACGCTGTCGCATGTTGAGCTCCTTCTGAGTAAAAATATACTTCAAGCTTTTGTGATCGATGAAAATCTTCACTTTCTCACTCAGCAGGAAGTGCCTCCAAATCTTAAGAGCAAACACAACGGCAGCCAACTCCAAATCATGCGTCGGGTAATTCTTCTCATGAACCTTAAGCTGACGAGACGCATACGCCACAGCATGCACATGCTGATGCAACACACAACCGAGACCCTTGCCAGAAGCATAGCAAAAGATCTCAAATCCACCGCTGAGATCAGGCACAACAAGAATAGGGGCAGTCGTCAACCTCTCCTTCAGAATACCAAAAGCACTCTCACAATCACCCGACCAAACAAAAGCAACATCCTTCCGCGTCAACCTGGTCATCGGCTCAGCAATACGAGAAAAGTCCTTAATGAATCGCCGATAATAACCAGCAAGTCCAAGGAAGCTCCGAATCTCAGATGCAGACGACGGAACAGGCCACTCTCTGATGGCCCTAATCTTCTCAGGATCCACTGAAATACCATCTCCAGTCACCACATGCCCGAGAAAAGCAACTCTATCCAGCCAAAACTCGCACTTCGAAAACTTAGCATACAACCGATGCTTCCTCAAAATCTCCAATACCATCCTCAAGTGCGAGGCATGCTCTTCCTCCGACTTCGAATAGATCAGAATGTCGTCAATGAAGATAACGACAAACTTATCCAAAAAGTCGTAGAAAATCAGGTTCATCAGATTCATGAAAACTGCAGGCGCGTTAGTTACACCGAAAGGCATAACCACAAACTCATAGTGTCCATACTTCGTCCTGAACGCTGTCTTCGGAACATCATCCTTCTTCACCTTCAACTGATGGTAACCACTCCTCAAATCCAATTTAGAAAACACCCTCGAACCTCCAAGCTGATCAAAAATATCATCGATGCGAGGCAACGTGTATTTATTCTTAATGGTCACCGCATTCAACTCCCGATAGTCCACGCACATGCGACGTGAACCATCCTTCTTCTTCACCAGCAACACCGGTGCTCCCCACGGAGACACGCTGGGATTGATATAACCCTTCAGCAAAAGCTCATCCAACTGCTTTCGTAACTCTTCCAATTCTGCAGGTGCCATACGATACGTCGCCTTCGAAATCGGCTGCGCACCCGGAACAAGGTCAATAGAAAATTCTAGAGCTCGATCAGGTGGCAAACCAGACATCTCCTCGGGGAAGACGTCGCCAAAATCTCGCACCACAGCTGGCCACTCCAGCTCCATCTGCATAGCCACAACCTCCACCGGCCTGGCCCGAAATCTGACAGGACCAAGCGAACTGCTACCACGACTGAACTCAAATACTGGATGTTCGGGAATCTCGAACACCACCTTCTTCATTCGACAGTCGATCGTATCATAGAAGCTCGCAAGCCAGTCCATCCCAAGAACTGCATCATAGTTGATGATGTCGTGGACAATGAAATCAGCGAAAAGCTCATGTCCACAGACCACCAACGAGCAAGAATTGCAACCACGATGCACCGAGACCACGCCATTCCCTGTAACGATATTCCAACTCTTGGAAAGAGGGGACGTCGACAAGGAATGCCTCTCCACGAAGCTCCGAGAAATAATGCACATCGATGCACCAGAGTCAAAGAGGACTCGTGCAGGAAATGTGCAAACCAAAACCACACCTAACAATCAATTAACAATCAAACCCTAGTTTAGCAAACAACCATGTTCAAGCAAACAACATAATCTAACAATCAAAACCAGCTAGGAAAGTGATAGCTAGAGTGAGGATTACCTGCGATAACCTCATCCACAGCCTCGCTCTCCACAGCGGTCATCAGAAAAGCCTGCCTCGGCGGAACAGCCTGCCGAAAAGCCCGTCCCTATGGAACAAGAGCTGCTCCACGTCCAGCAGGAACAGACGCTCGCTGCTGCAACGGCTGAGCTGCAACAGGTGCCCTCCGCAGCTGATTCACGTGCCGACAATCCTTCGCGGCATGGGAAGCATCACCACAAACCAGACACTGGCCCAAAAACTTCCGACACTGATCCTTGATGTGGCCAGGCTTGCCGCATAAATGGCAAGTCTTCAGAATAGGCCCTCCTGGCCTCTTAAACTGAGCAGGCTGGTTCGGCCTGAATCCAGGTCTAACCACAGCTCTCGCCTGTTCCACAGGCCTCTTCCCAGCACCAACAACAGACCCCCTCCGCTGGTTCACGAGCAGCTCCTACCTCTTGGCTGCTACTAGAACCTTCTGATAAGACTCCCGGTCAGAAGAGGTCACAAAACTCTGGAGCTCCGAAGCAAGTCCCTGCAGGAACCTCTGAGCTCTCTCCTCAGCGTCCTGCACCATCTTTGGTGCGAACCGACTCAGCCTCATGAACTCTTGGTGATATAGGTCCACCGACGAGCTCCCTTGCTTCAAATTGATAAAACACTGCAGCATCTCTTCCCTGGCAGCTTTCGGGAATAACTCACCCTCAAATCTGGCCTTGAAGGTAGCCCAAGCTATTGGCTCCACCAACATCTTCTCTTCCGCATCCCACCAATTCCGAGCATTATCCTTGAGTTGCCTCTTCACCAAATCAACCCATCCAGCCGGGGTGATCTTGGCCATCTTCAGATTGTCCTCGATGTTCCGAATCCGCTCATCGGCAGCCAGAGGACCCTCAGACCCATCAAAATATGCGGGACCCAGCTCCCGAAATTGCTTCGCTCCTGGCTCAGAGCGAGGGGCATCCGGAAGAGCCCGGGCAGCTCGAGCAAGTGGAGCATTCTGGACTTGCAGGAGCACGCCCTGCTGCACTTGCATCATCTGGAGCATCATCCGCATCATCTCACCGTTGGTGGGTTCCCGCTCAGGCTCCTCATCATGAGGGAGCGCACCACTACCCCACCACGGGTGAATCGTCTTCCTGCCATCTAGTGACACAGAGAACGAATCAGATTAGACTCATAGCTTATGACTCGGACGTCGAACTTAGTTTATTGGACATTCTAATATTATTATCGCTATTCCAAAAATTGCAGTTACAGAAGGACCTGCATGGGCCACCAACAAAACCTGTCACGACCCGCTTCCCTAAAATGGAGGCGAGACGTGAAAAGGTCCGCACGAGAGTGGAGCTGTGAAGCCCCAAACCCGATAATCGTCAATAAAACATAAGCAGGTCCATGTAACCACAACGGAACAACAATAATAACACAAGGAGAGACTGAAATAAAATCTCACATCTCATAAATTGTCCAACATGAAAATAAGTCCAACATCCAGAAAAGCCACCAGGCTAAAAGAAAGAGTCTAAAGGCCCAGAACAAGGCCAACAAAAGCAACGACATAACAAAGTATAGGTGCTACGCACCGATAACAAAACAACTGTCAAAACAAAAGTAGAACACAACGAAAACACTAGGACTGGTCCCCAGTGTCCACGTACTCCCCGTCAAACACAAGCTCGGGCTCGACGTCAGCAAACACCTCGTCCTCAACAAGGTACTCAGGCTCAGGATCTAACATGTGTCACCCAAAAGAGTAAAGGGGCACATGTCAGCAAGTCTAAAAGACTTGGGCAAGGAAACTGAAAGTAAGGCAACTAGCAACCTAGCAGTTTTAGTATGCATGACATGGCAGTTATAACATGAGTGCACAATCAAGACATGGCAAGACAATTTGTACAAGAGAACAATCATCAGGACAAGACAAGAGTAGCCAAGCTACTATCAATCTCAATCAATTCACTATTCACGTTGTTTGTAGATGTTTACGCCTTACAGCTGAATGGTTTCACATTCACGCTGATTGGCCGCTTAACACTACCCCAAACCCAGAGTTTACGCCTTACCACTGCAGTTGCTGATCGGGCAGATTCCCAGTTGATTGGCCGCTTAACTCTTACCCCCAATACCCACACGTAATGGAGCAAGGGTCCCTGCACATGAGCTCAGCAAGTGAGCCGGGGTTGCCCCACACATGAGCTCGCATTCTTAAACATTTGGCGTATGGGTGCACCTAGCCGGAAACAAGCAATTCGGGCATTGGCTATCAACCAACACATGGCCCGCTTCTGGAACACGAGCCAGGAACACAAGCATTGTAGCGAAGCTACGCAATCACAGAAACACTTAAGGATGCAATGACATGACAATTAATTCGCGTACCGTTAATGGAAGGTAAACATGACATGGTAATTGTGCAACATGATATATGTCGGAACTAGCTTCGTTGTCAAGCTAGTTCCCCAATTTGCGCCTAGGCGAGTATCATTTCGTCACCTAGCCTATTTTACGCCTACAACAAGCAAATGGCCTAAAACATGGCCTAAACCCTAAGTGGCAAGTTTCACTTGCCTAGCACCGGGGATGACGATCACGAAGGTTCGTCTTGCAGATGCTAATCTACGGGGGAAATCGCTGTTATAGGGAAACAAACATCAACAACATGAAATTTCATTAGGGTTTCATAAAAATACAATTAGGTTATGAAAACATCGAGAGATCGATTTCTTACCGAGAGGAAGCGGAAGAAACACTCCGGAGAACCCTAGGACCAGATCTGGAAACAAATGGAGAAGTTTGGAGAATTAGGGTTTTTTTGGGGATTTTGGGGATTTGATGGAGATTTGGGGAAAATGAGAGGTAGATAGAGTTGATGGAGGGTTTAGATGATGAATCTAGGACTTGGGATGAAGGAATAGGGCTTGGAGGAAGATGGGGGCTCAATGGGGGAGAAACTAGGGTTTTGGGTCGAGTGGAGGAAGAAGAAAACGTTTGGGAGGGGTATAAATAGGTTGGGCTGGCGGCTGCCCAGAAATTAGGGTTTTAACACAGATTAGTCGGTCAAAGAGCAACCACTGACCGACTAGTTTGGAAACTAGTCGGTCGGTCGACCAACGCAGATCGACTAAGTGTAAACAGTAACTTCTGAACGAAAATAGGATTTAGAATTAGTCGGTCCATGAACAAATACTGACCGACTAGTTTAACATCTAGTCGGTCGATGAACGTTCTTAGACCGACTAAGAGTGAACAGTATTGATACTAAAATTAAGATGATGTGTTAGTCGGTTAAAGAAGCATTGCTGACCGACTAGTTTGCAACCCAGTCGGTCAACCAACGTTCTTAGACCGACTAACGATAAACAGTAACTCCTGAATAATTTAGAAAGCAAACTAGTCGGTCCAAGAAGGATTGCCGACCGACTGGATCGTAATCTAGTCGGTCGGTGCCCCTTCTTATACCGGCTAACGTGCACCAAAAGTTCCGATACGGAGCGCGGAGCTCCGGGATCGATTCCTAAGACTCATAGGCTTGATCTAACAGTAAGATACGACCGTTATGAAGCCCGTCACGAATGACTTGCTTCGAAATCGACGATCCTAAGGAAGAAACGAGAAAACACGACGAAACGATCGAAAATGAAAGTCGCGGAGACGAAAACCACACATGAGGAGAAAATCCACCAAAACATATATTATATTATAATAAATTCAGATACATGAAAACCAGTCGTTACACCTGGTATACAAATGCTCACACATCGTCCCGTATGGGTAACATTATAATCTTACTATGCATACAACACACTTATTTATACAATATATATACATACGTACGTACCTATGACTAACCACATACATATATACGTGCGAGTACACTCCATACATACTAACATACAAATCACACAATAAATCCGCACACACAACCATGATACTTAACATGCACATCACTGTATCAGCGTACAATTACAACCATTAACTAGTACGGCTAAGGTACATACATGCCTAGTAACTAGCCAATACTAAATCTAATACGCACAGATATTCTTGTAGTGATATAGCTAATCACTCGCCTAAACAATAATATAACACTTACTACTCTACACTCGTCTGAATACATACCTATCACAATTTACCGTACGTACATGCACACCCGACATAATAGATCATCACACCATACTAATATATTAAGGAAAAACACATGTAGACCTAAGTGGTACATAGAGATTCACACGCATGGGCCCACACCCACTATCTATACACATGCACAACAACAAAACTACAATCATTGCTAATGGTCCCACTATACTTATATTAAATCTGACATAAGCACTCATAAGCACCAATGTGAAAACTAATCAATAGTGTTGATTTCAGAGTTGAAAGATGTAATGAATTAATGCTGTGATGGACGGGTCCGGAGGTGGTATGGATAAGCGAGTAGTTTGATTGGGTGACACAAAATATCTAAGAATAATTAACTAATTAGGAAGATAAGGATATGTGAGGGGGAAAAATAACATCGTTATAATTTAAGTAGAATAGCGAGCATACGGTAGGAATTAAAACGTAAAATGTGATCAGTCAAATAATATGTGAAGAGTAATATGGGCATAGCGTCGTAGTGCTCGTTTTGCAAATGAAAAATAGGCTTGTAAAAAGAAAACAGAAAATTTTCTTTTCTTAAAATATTTGAAGACAATGGTTATAAAACTAACACATAGGATTTTGAAGTTCTATTTAACTTGGGAACGTATTTTAAAAGTATGTATCAATGACCGTTTCGAAATACACTAATAGAGGTGACATTGGAACTAGCGACTTAGGAATAAGATTTTAAAAAGTTCGTTGCCTGAGGAAAATAGAGTAGTTAGGTGAAATAGAAAAGCGAAAGATGGATGTGAGGAAATTGTTATAAGATAGTAGTTAAAGATCGCATCAAAAGAGTTTCATAATCAAGATTGGCTTTAAGTCGACTGAAGTGTAGAGAATCTAAGTAAAATTTTTCGAAGGAATTTTAAACTTAGCAAAGAATTCAATAAATGAAGTATCGAAATACTTTTTAGAAGGAGGGGTTCAAGGTTAAAGATGGCGGATCTGGAGAGTTAAAGTGAATCGAGGACAAGGATCAGGTTCGACGATCGAGACGTAAGGACGACTAAGAAGCAACTCCGTGAATACGCTACGATGGCTTCCTACGATCATTAATATGGAGGTGTAATGATTAGAAAAATAAAATCAGGAAAAAAAATAATCATTGTGTTGACTAAGTTTTAGCACTAAGGTTCATCAACGAACTAGACTGCGATAGGGAAGCCGAGGTGAGGGTTCGTTGGGGATTGAGATCGAGATCTTATCTATAGGTCTGGAATATATTACGCTTCATAGTTTACCCATCGCAGGCGTATCAGGGTCGACTTGCACGGGTGTGACGATCGCTACGTTCGGTTGGGCCCTTAGATTCGGTAAATCTAAGCGAACGACTAATGAAACTCAAAAATCTAATATGGTCAAAGCTGGATGACCAATCGCTAGAGTGACTCCCGAGATAATACTACGTCGCGACAATGGTGTCTAACTAATGATCACGAGCGTCTAAATAATTCTTCCGATTATCCTGGTATTGGGTTTCCTATCGTGTTAAGACAAGGCATTTGAGTAATTTTGCGTACGAACTAATTCTGGATGTTTTGGCTAATGAAAAGTGTTCTCATTGTTCTGAATTTCGTAGTTACAGGACCTGCATGGGCCACCAATAAAACCTGTTACGCCCCGCTTCCCAAAAAGACACCGGAAACGAGAGCGTTACGTGGTCCGCTTGAACTGAAGTGGTGAAGCTCGAGTTCAATAAGCGTCTGTGATAAAAACACAGATGAGGTCCTTGCAACAGCATTTCATAACAATCAGAAACACATCCAGAAATAAACCACATCCAGAAATAAGAGTTCGTATACGAAATTAAACAAGCCACAGCTGGGCTAAAAGTAGCAACAAGAAAGTCGAACGTACACGAAAGTAACTACAACGACTGAAAAAGGGAAACTAGTGAAAACAGTAAAGTGTCGGGGGTCCACTAGTCCTGTGCTGGTAGAGGCACTGCGTCAGGTGCGAACTCCTGACTCTCCAACTCTGGCATATTGTACTTGTCCTCCTGGTACTCAAGCTCTGAACCTGACATACATCCACAAACATGAATGTATGTCAGCTAGGGGGCTGCAAGAAAAATTAGCATCCCAAGGCAAAATATATGACAGATATATGAATTTTATAAGCAT
Source organism: Scilla litardierei (assembly GCA_030789695.1). Taxonomy (NCBI): domain Eukaryota; kingdom Viridiplantae; phylum Streptophyta; class Magnoliopsida; order Asparagales; family Asparagaceae; genus Scilla; species Scilla litardierei. The sequence continues at coordinate 246,365,927 of CM061142.1, forward strand.
TAATAATTTAAGGAAACGACTGCAGCAATTTAATATTGAACAATTTGATTGAAGCATAAGAAGCACTCCTAACATGCAGTTCTAGACGTTTGCAAGTTTAAAGTTGGGTTTTCTCTGAATTCATTAACATTTCCATTATCAAGATGACCAAGTTAACGTTTCAAGTTTTCATGTCAGGAGTTAGCATTCTAATCTAGGGTTCACGCCTGTAGGTCGTGATGAGAATGTCGTTCCTCTCACGGGGGCTTACCGTGATCGACGCTAACCCACCGCGTGCGGGTGGTGCTCTTGAGGAGAGTACCTTTCATACGCCTAGTGGCCGCTCAACCCTAACCCCACCCCAAACGTTTGCCGGAACACGAGCCGGCCTAGTCGACTCATACGACATCACGATGTCAAAACTTGTTAAACATGTTCGAATTCGCAGAAGTTTGGTGTTATCAACATTATTGCATTTTGGTGACAGTTCTACAAAGCGAAAACGGGACGAACGACCGTTACCGTAATTTTAAATAACGACGAATATGTCATGTTTGTTCAACTTGCTACAGAAATGATTTCTTTCTCTCATTGTTGAAAATGGGGATATATCGTATGATATACCGTTGGGTCCCAAATTTCGTCCTGATCATTATAGTGTCACTTTCTTACGTCATTTCACGTCAAAATTTTAAGTTATCCAGCAATATATGAAGGCGGCGTAAACGTGCCGAAACTTCTAAAAATCATAACAAATCATATACTTGCCTGTTTTTGACGTTCTTGGTGTCGTTGGAATCGTCTCGACGAGTACTACGCTACGGAGGGTTTGGTTCACTGTTTTGGCAGAACATAAAATCAGAAATTGTGTTCCTTGTTCAGGACAGATTTGCAAAAACTCCTACGACGTCTAGCGATTCGTTTTTATTAGGTTTTCTGTCCTATGGTGGGGGTTAAGAGTTGTTAGAGAGTAGATCTACTAACCTGAAGTGCAGAGAAGGGTTGGGATGCAGTTAAGGGCAGCGGCGACGCGGACGGCGACTGCGTAGCTATATTCGTTGAGATCTGGACGTTGGCTCTGAGTTCTGCAGCGAGGAGGAGTTTTCCGGGGGTGCGTGGATCTGTGAGCGTGTCCGAGAACCTCCCAGCGTCCGCGTGCGCGAGGGGGAGAAGCTCGGGGCAGTGCGGCTGGCCGTGAGGAGATCTCGCCTGGTGTTGCGGCTGTGGGGGAGCCGTGGCCGTGGGGGTGTACCGGAGAAGAAGAAAGAGAGGGGGTTGCGGTTTGGGGAGAGGAAGGAGGAAGGAGGCTCGGCCTTGAGGGTTGCTGTGCTCGCGTGGTATGAAGAGAGGCATGTGCGTTGGGGCTTGCGTGAATGGGGAGGGAGGAGCTCGGCGGTGGAGAAGCCCGTGCGATGGAGGAGGGAAGGTGGGCGTGCGTGTGGACTGGGGAATGGCCGGAGGAAGCTTAGGGTCCGTGGGTGGGTTGTGCTGCTGAGATATGATAACTAGAGTTTCTTTTTAGGTTAATCATTTGTAGGGCTGGGGTTGTGCATGGAAGCTTGGGGAAAATGATGCATGCAACAAAAAACGAAGATGGAAGATCTGTAATGTGGCGGCTGAGAGGGGAGGTGTCCCTTGTGTGCGGCTGCTGTAGAGGAGAGGGAAGGATAAGCTTTAGGGTTTTTTACTTAGGGTTTCTATTGTTTTTTTTGTATAAGAAATGAAAGGCTGATGTTATAGGTTTTAAAAAAAGCAATGAGATGTTGAAAGCCAGCACGTGGGCTCCTAGGACTTATTTTCTATAGGTTTGCTTGCATAAGAAATGAAAGGTAGCATGTGAAAGCCTAGAAGTCTAAGGTTTTTTTTGATAAAAGCCTAGGTTTAATTCTATAGTTTATTATATAGAGGAAAGTAGGGTGCACGTGAGGTGAGGTTGCTGTGCTATAGGGTGAATGGAAGGACCCTAAGGTTTATAAAATATCAGTTGTGTGTGGGGAATGACCGCATGAGAGAAGCTTAATGTTTATATTCTATCATCATCAATTTTTTTTATATAATTAGAAGTAGGGTCACGTGAAGGGTGGTGTAGTCTTAGGGTTTAATAGGTGCCTCCTACTTATGTGTGTGTGGGGTTTGAAATGTCAATACGGGTAGGCTTACGGTCTCTTAGGTTTTTATAAAGTTAGGGTTTATTCATATAAAGAAAGGATTTGAAAATAATAATAATTAAATTTGATTTGTTATCAATGGTGGAGGAAATTAGGGGCTAATGAAATCAATTTAATTGAAGGTTTAATTAGGAGAATTTAGAGCTAATAAATAGGTTTAAAAAGGAAGGATCATTAGGTTGAAATTTGAATTTTCGAATTTGAAAGTTAAAATGATTATACAAAGATATTTGTAAATAATTATTAAAGGATGAAAATAATAATAATATGTATGGAATGAAAGAATACGGGTACGGGTACAACAACATCTAACTACGGATACGAAAGTAAGCACACGGGAGAAAATACAGATAACGTAGCGATAAAAACCGGTCGTTACACGACGACTGGACGAGACGCCCCGGACAGACGACACACTCGCCATCACAGGCAAGTGTACCCACTTGCACTTTTGACCGCGTCTTGGTCTTAAATTGTTAGAACTGTTAGACTGTGAGTGTATTGAACCGGACGTGAAATGATAGCGTCCAGGTCGCCCTTACGACTTAGACTTGACGACGACGTCTAAGCTCGACAAACAACAACTTTTGACACCGTAGGATTATCTTGTGTGTGAGTGCGTGTGGACACCCTAGAATAGCTTTCCCTTACACTTGTCATGTCATGTCCCTGTTACACAAAAAGCCTTCGGGCGTTTCAGATGCTTCCCTAGCGGAAGTGATCTCCGTGATACAAAAAGCCTTCGGGCGTTTCAGATGCTTCCCTAGCGGAAGTGATCTCCGTGATACAAAAAGCCTTCGGGCGTTTTAGATGCTTCCCTAGCGGAAGTGATCTCCGTGATACAAAAAGCCTGCGGGCATTTCAGGTGCTTCACTAGCAGAAGTGATCTCTGTAATTCTTGTCCTGAGTTCTTGGGTTTGGGGTATGGTTGAGCGTGTGCACGGGGAGAGGGTCTGATCCCCCTCGAACCGTAAGGCGTGAACCCTTCGTGTCTCATGTGTCCTGTCTGTCTTGTCTTGTCTAGTTCCGTCTTGTCCTGTCACCTTTAGGATAGTCCCGTAGTCGGTAGCACACGCTACGACTACTGTTTGCAGCGCTTTACTTTCCTGCTACGTTACTTCTTTTACTTCTCAGTTATAACCCCAGCATGATAATCAACCAGTAAAACGATGTGTAATAGTTCGGTACACTTGCAGTAGAGTCTGACCTCTTTGGTAGACTTTACCTGACGTATAGTTCCTTTTCTTTTGGTGCTATACGTCAGGGGGCTGAACCAGAGTTCGTGGATGCGGCAGACTTACCGGAGTACGTGGAGCCCGTGGACGTCGACACAGAGTACGTGCCTGACGAGGACCAGACCTTGAGGACTTTTCGATCGCCACCTTTCAGAGGTTACTACTTTTAGTTTGCTCTTTCGATAGTTGTTGCCATGCTTAGGCTTCCCTCTTTTTAGACTTTTTGTACTCGCTGGATATTAACCCTTTATATTAAGGAATGCAACTTCCTTTCTGTACTTTCTGTTGTTTCGAACTTTACAAATGCATGAACCTGAAAATATTTAAAATGGTACCCCTACAGACGCTTTTTGGGTCAGAGCTTCTCAGCTCTGGCCTAAGCGGGCCTTAGTCACGCTTTGCCTCCGTTGTTTTGGGAAGCGGGGCGTGACAGGTTTTAGTGGTGGCCCATGCAGGTCATGAAAAAGTTCGGAACAATGAGAGTACCGCATTCATTTAATATCCAGTTTAACATGTACGAGTCTAAGTTAGGTTTCCTTGTCTTAGATGCTAGGAAGACTTAGGTAGACGTCCCAGTTTGATAGTCAGACACCTTGGTTAAGAATTAGTCATCCTCATCTTAGGATACCTTAGTAGCCCTCACTTGATTCTGGCCGTGTTAGATTTCTAGAGTCCTTCTTTTAGTCGTTCGCTCAGTTCCATCGACTTCGGACCCAGCAGAACGTAACCTTGATTCTCTTAGAAACCTTCCCCTTAGATCCTGATTACAGTCTAGCTCATTAGGAAGTCTTAGTGCCGAGTTCTCCTGATCTTTAGACGGCCCGATAACTTGAATCCCTGACTTCTAGCGCCTTCCTGATCATTACACTTTTGCGTTATCGACCGTAGAGATCCATCGCAGCTTTCATGAATCATATCATAGGTGTATCCATCATGCGATCATTTTCCTCTCTTGAATCACGTGATCGCTTCCCGACGATCGTCGTAATTCTTCGAAACCTTCCCCGTTTTCAAATTCCGTTTCCTCCGAGAGTATTTTCGAAATTCCTCATTAAATTCTTCGCTCGGTTTAACTTCTTTGAAAACCCTTATTAAATATTTAAATTTCTTAATTTCGGTTGAAAAAAAATATTCTTTCTCTGATTTTTGAAACCTTCTTGGTCGAAATTTTTAAGTTACTGTCTCGTACTTATTTTCGAATCGGTATCCTTCGTATTTCAGTTTTTTTTGGAAATTCAATATATCACTTTTTCTAAACTACGAAATTTATTTTACCTGCTTACTGTACGTACTTTTAGAACACTTTCTAAACTAAAGAGAACTTAAATTTATATATATCAGTTCTATGTTAATCGTGCTCATACTTCAAAAGAATTTTTTTTGTATAAACTTATTTTTCATTACAAAACAATCGCTACCTCACCCTCCTCTTTTTCCTTCATCTAACTCTTTTTCCGGGATGTAGTTTTCTACCATCTGCTCACTTTTTCTACATGTTTTTATAAGTATAAAAGTATATGATACCATATTTTACACGTAAAACTTTTCTTTACATCCATTTAATTATTTTGAGCAATATTTTTTTGTCTCACCCAACCAGCTATCTCCTTACCTCGCCTTATTTGAACTCGTTCCTACCGATCTTTCCGGTACACTTTTGGTTTCAGATTCCTTTCTGTTGTTAGGATATTAGAGATTGTCGTTGCCTGTGTCAATTCTAGGCTAGGAGTGGGTCCATTGGTTTTGTAATGTCGTCATGGTGCATGTATATAGGTAGAGTGTGCGGACCTGTATGAGTGTGCTATCCTTAGGATATTAGTGATTGTCTCTTGTGTCGTGTATGTATACTCAGTGTGGTCCGTGATATACGTATGGAGTTTTCTGAATGATGGTATTCATATAGGTATCGATAGCGTCATAGCAGGCAATTCCTTAGACTTAGTCTTTCGTATTATGGTATGACTTATCTTTGGCTGCATATGATTGTATCAAAATTTTTGTTTTCTTTTAAACCAAATCTTTAAAGTTTTGAGACTAGCACACAAGATCACAACCCATATCTTCCCTCATCCAATACCACAACTCCACACGTTTTTTTTCGAATGTTTTAAATATGTCTTTGGCCTTAAACTTCCTTTCCTTCCCTCTTCGGGAGTGTTAAGTTTGATTGCTATGATATTGTTAGTAATAGCTGTTATTGTTATAGGGTTATGTTTGTGGGTAGGTTTAGAGTGAGATGAGATATGTTGTACCGGTGGATAGTTGATTTTGGAACACAAATATATTAGATTAGATTTCTTTGGATGAAAAGAATGAGGTGTCCAAGACTTATTTATAATGCAAACGTGTGACGGACTCAATGGAGAATTCTGGTCGGATGAAATTATATGCGGGGGGATGATAACTTATCAGACTTGAGACTTAGACGAGTGGTAGATAGGAGTAGCTACGGAGTATAGTATGAGTAGGGTGATCATGAGAATGAGTAGAGCATTTAAAGCATCAAGACTTGATTGTTAAGTTGACGTGAGAAGACATTGGGAATAACACGACGTGTTGAGATAAATGGATGGTTAGGTAGTCGGACTTAATATTGGTTGTGATTAGTTATAGTGAGTAGGATAAGATGTGATTTTGATAGTTCAATCATTTGGAGGATAAATTTATGGGAAGATATGACAAGGAATGTATTGAGGACACGACGATTGTTGATTCGTGAAAGGTGTTATAAGGTAGACAAAGTTTTTGTTTTGGATTGGTGATCGACTAGAACATCATTTTAGCGCTTGATTAATATTGGGAAGAGATTGAGAAATTTAAAGATGTTATTGAGCGATGATGTTTAGTGGAGTGGTATGGAATGAGAAGATGATTATTATTATTTTATGAGAACTTGGAGTTGGAAATTTGAACAACAGTGATGGGTCTATAGTTAAGTGTTAGAATATGAGTTTAGTCGTGGCATTATCCAGTGAAAAGTCGGCTGTTTTTCACAGATCTGGAAGCTGAACTTCGACGCCCGCGCACGATCATCTCCGACCGCCCCGGCGACAACTCCACTGCTGTAACGACCACTTTTCGTTGTACGTTGTTCGTGCACGTGCTTTTGGCCGTGCACGTGTTAGTTTTAGACTTTGTTTGTTTGTGAACACTTTAGTGCGATATTCCGTTATGAACGTCTCTGAGAATATTAAATAGTGGCACTAAATTGGAACGACATTTCTCGAGGCGTTTACCCACATTTTAATCTTACTCGATGAGACGTGGCGATTCTCACTTTTGACGGGAGACGTTTCTATTTTTAGTTTCGTCGTCCGATGTCGAAATTGAGATCAGTCTTCTTAGTTAGCTCACTTTCGCTGCCACGATCACCCCGATATTTATTTTATAATTTTTGGAGTTCATTTGACCACTTTTATATTTTTAGCAAGTTTTATAATATTTTTAATAATTAATTTTTTATATTAATTTCGGCCAAATAAACTTTATTTGAGTTTTAAACGTATTAAATAATTTTTGAGCCAATTTCCAGCTCATTTGGACCAGGTCAAATCCTTGGGTGAGTTAGAGAAGTTGAATTTCAAATTTTAAATATTTTTGAACTTCTCATCCTATTAGATTTAGCCCTAGACCAAGTCAACCCATCCACACTATATAAACAACCCCTAGGAAGACCTATTTTCGCAAGAAATTAACCCTAGCCTCTTCCAAAACCCAAATTTGACGTTGCGACGATACGTCGCAACGTTGCGACGAACAGCTGCCGCACCGACCGAGAAAACCAAGCCAAATCTCCCGCTCTGACCGCTAGCCGCTCCGCACCCAACCCCGCTCGCATCGCAGCACAGCCGCCCCGCCCCGTTCCCCGCTTCGACTGAGAGAAGCCCTCGGTCTGACCGAGCGCTTCCCCCGCTCACGCCCTGCTCCGCACCGCTCGCATCGCCCGCTCTGTCGCTCCGCATCGCCCGTGCCTGACCGAGGCGCCCGCTCGCATCGTCGCTCGCCGCTTCGTTGCAACGTTGCAAACGTTGCAACATTCTGTCGCCCGCACCGACTGATCGTTTCCTCCGCACCGACCGACAAAATCCTCCGCACCAAGGCCCCGCCGCACCACTGCAGCCCGCTGCGCTGCAAGCCTCGCAGCGAACATGTCTGACCGAGCCAAGTCCCCGCACCGAGGCTGTACGACCGAGAGCCACTCGTCGCAACCCCACACCCGCCGCACCACTTGCCTCCGTGGGCCCCCCAAGTTCTCCAGAGGTATTGTGGGTCCCCCAAAGGTCCCTAGGACTACTGTGGGCCCCACCTAGGTGCGTTCTCTTCGACGATTTGCCGCGTACTCCTTCATTGATTTAAAATTTTAAAACGTTTGTCGGAATTTTTGAACACTAGTTTATAATATTTTTCCAGCCTATATTTTTCGTACTTATGTAAATGCGTTGTCCCTTCATATATTAATTTTATTTTGAACCGTAAATCGGATTTGCCCAATCCGATTTATAATTTTCCTTCTTATTTGTGTTATACGAATGATACATCGTGTTTACTTTAATATACTTTCAAGACACATGGAATTTCAGCTTTCAGCAAGTTGGTTTTGCTCATCGTTTTCGCTACTTCAGATTTTTGCAAAATTACTATTTTCATAACCACTTCCTGATATGGACCCTCCATGATTTGATTTTAAAGACTTGCTATTCGATCTTGATAATTCTTATACTAAGTCATTATTATTATTTTTCCGTGCACCATACATACTTTCAATTATTTTTATATCCGTACCAGACTTGTTGTGCTCGTATATTAAGAACCTTGTGTAAATCAGTTTTTCATTTTTGGCAAACCCTGGTTCTCTAAAAGTAGTTTCAAATTGATCATTTTAAATTTTCCATAGCCTAAAGTTTTGAAAGCATTTAACATGAGTTTAAATTCTTCCGTTACTTGATTTCATTCTTTGACTTTCCAAAACTTTTGACCACATTATACTAAATTACTGACGTATAAAATTTCTAAACCATGTCCTTAATATTCGTGTAAATGATTTTACGTCATTTTAAAAAAAAAATTTACCAATAGACCATTTTCTCTTATTATGAATGTCCGACTCAAATTTATTTTGAACAACTCGTTTTATCGATCTACAAATATTTCTTTTCAGACTGGGATTTCAACTTTGAAGTACGACAGTTTTCAAACTCCACGTATTTTAGCTTATGCTATTTACCCTATTTCTTTTCCCCCTCCTATATAAGCATCACTACACCTCCCTTTTCCCTCAACCTAAACATTCACCAGTGAATCACTGTTTCACCTAACCAAGCTGTCTCCTTGTATTCGTCCTATCTGAACTCGTGCTTATCGATTCTTCCCTCGTCACGCTTTCGACCTCAACCTCCCTCTAGTGCTTAGGCTTTAGTGCCCGTCAAGGTTTGTGTCAACTCTTAATTGTTAGTAGGCCCTTGGACCTTTGTGAGGTGTCGTAGTGCACGTACCTAAGTTGTGTACGTGGGCTTGAATGAGTGTACCCCCCATAGTATATTGATGCTCGCCCATTGTGTGATATATATACATACTCGGAGTTATTCGTGATATTATGAAGTTGTGGTGTGTTAGTGGTTATAGATTTTTGTGTGGATAGCTATACTATACTAGGGATGCCTGTGTATATAAGAGTTAGTGTTGGAATGTCTAATGGAGTGTATGTAGTTAGAGATACTTGTGATGGTTGAAATAAATGATTGGTGAAGCTATGTGTATGTTAGGTGTGATAATAATAGGTGTACGTATGGTCAAGAGAGTAGGCCTATTATATGACCTATATACTAGTACGTGTGAGTATGTGCTCGTAGGTAAATATATATTGTGCTTGGACGTAGGAAGTTATGTTTCGCTGCATGAGTATATAAGTGATATACATATGGTAGTAGGGTTATAATTTTGATTGGTATTGCTTGCTTTTACGGGATGCTGCATGCGTGCATACCGTGAGGTATACACGACTATTGCACATCTTAATTATGTATGTGTGGATGTGTTAGTACACTAGTTATAGGTAGTAGGCTATGGTGTGAATATATATGTTCCACGTGGGTGACTATACGATGAATGCATAGGTATTAAGGAGTGTATTATAAATATGCGTGTGCTGATGTTTGCGTTATTATTATAGTATATAGAGTGATTGAACTATGTGAGTATTACTTGACTAAACATTAAGTGTGATTGGCTTATGGTATGTATATGGTTGGATTGATAGACGTATAAATATTGGAGTGGTATTGGTATAGGTATAAATGCCGCGTTACGTATATAGAATATTCTGATATGTGTATTGAGTCCCACTCAAGCTTGAGTGGGTATACTCTAAGAATACTGATGTGTATGTCTGAAGTTTGAATATAGCGATGTTTGATGTATGTATAATGATAGAAGTGTTTGTGCCTGGTTGTGTTACACGCATGATTGTGGGTCGCTACACCAGTATATAGTTATAGGTGTTGGTCTTGTGGTATAGTTAACTACTAAGGACTTGCTCGTGTGAACGTATGTGTACTAGCTAAAACTAGGTGTGTAAGTGTGCTAGTTATATAATGATATGATTGGTATACGTGAATGAAAAGCTAGCGTGTATGGGTGTGCACCATGCACGGGTAAGTATGTGCTTAGTTATAGGTATTGATGACTATGGCATATGTGGCGTGTCGTAAATACAGTTATAGGACCGTACGTAATGTGAATGTATGGTGAAATATTTGAATGCATTTGAATGACTATATATATTATGAAGCTATAGTAGAGGTGAATATATATATATTAAATATAGTGAAGCTTGATTTAAAATGGTATGGAGTGGCTACATGTGTTGAGATGTTTGGTATTGGATAAATATTAGGGAGTTGTATACCCATATTGTTTGTGCATAGGTAGCTATCCATATGTAGAGTAATGATTGTATTTGCTAAGTGTGAGACTATCCTTATATGAGTATCTGAAATATTGTTTTGTGTTTAGGTAAGTAGTAGTTGTATAAGGGATGTATGCTTATATATATGATTGAAATACATGTATGAAATTGACTGACTATAATAGGTATAAGTATATGACGTACGTGAATGTATATATATACGTGTTGGTAGTGTTAATGTTTGACTACCTAGTGCGTATATAAGCACTTGTAATAGCTATACCTGGTTTGAAATATAATGTGACTTGAATGGGGTAGTTATTAGAGCGACTAGATATATTAGAAAGTCCGAGGACGGACTTTATTCTAAGGTGGGGAGGATGTAACGACCACTTTTCGTTGTACGTTGTTCGTGCACGTGCTTTTGGCCGTGCACGTGTTAGTTTTAGACTTTGTTTGTTTGTGAACACTTTAGTGCGATATTCCGTTGTGAACGTCTCTGAGAATATTAAATAGTGGCACTAAATTGGAACGACGTTTCTCGAGTCGTTTTCCCACAATTTAATCTTACTCGATGAGACGTGGCGATTCTCACTTTTGACGGGAGACGTTTCTATTTTTAGTTTCGTCGTCCGATGTCGAAATTGAGATCAGTCTTCTTAGTTAGCTCTCTTTCGCTGCCACGATCACCCCGATATTTATTTTATAATTTTTGGAGTTCATTTGACCACTTTTATATTTTTAGCAAGTTTTATAATATTTTTAATAATTAATTTTTTATATTAATTTCGGCCAAATAAACTTTATTTGAGTTTTAAACGTATTAAATAATTTTTGAGCCAATTTCCAGCTCATTTGGACCAGGTCAAATCCTTGGGTGAGTTGGAGAAGTTGAATTTCAAATTTTAAATATTTTTGAACTTCTAATCCTATTAGATTTAGCCCTAGACCAAGTCAAACCATCCACACTATATAAACAACCCCTAGGAAGACCTATTTTCGCAAGAAATTAACCCTAGCCTCTTCCAAAACCCAAATTTGACGTTGCGACGATACGTCGCAACGTTGCGACGAACAGCTGCCGCACCGACCGAGAAAACCAAGCCAAATCTCCCGCTCCGACCGCTAGCCGCTCCGCACCCAACCCCGCTCGCATCGCAGCACAGCCGCCCCGCCCCGTTCCCCGCTTCGACCGAGAGAAGCCCTCGGTCTGACCGAGAGCTTCCCCCGCTCACGCCCCGCTCCGCACCGCTCGCATCGCCCGCTCTGTCGCTCCGCATCGCCCATGCCTGACCGAGGCGCCCGCTCGCATCGTCGCTCGCCGCTTTGTTGCAACGTTGCAAACGTTGCAACATTCTGTCGCCCGCACCGACCGATCGTTTCATCCGCACCGACCGACAAAATCCTCCGCACCAAGGACCCACCGCACCACTGCAGCCCACTGCGCTGCAAGCCTCACAGCGAACGTGTCTGACCGAGCCAAGTCCCCGCACCGAGGCTGTACGACCGAGAGCCACTCGTCGCAACCCCGCACCCGTCGTACCACTTGCCTCCGTGGGCCCCCCAAGTTCTCCAGAGGTATTGTGGGTCCCCCAAAGGTCCCTATGACTACTGTGGGCCCCACCTAGGTGCGTTCTCTTTGACGATTTGCCGCGTACGGCGTTGCGACACGTCATAGCCCGTCGTCGCACGTGCTAGCTTTGGAATCTGAAATCGTCGCTCCGGTTGATTGCTCTGAAACTTCCAGCGAGGAATCTAATTGGAATCTGGACTTGGAGCGCGATATTATTATTCCAACCCCCGGCGTCGCTACCCGACGCCGGTGTAGCTTTCGCGTCGTGTTAAGGTAACGCTTTGCACCCATAGGACCCCCAACCCATTGCCTGCTAATCAAGACTAAAATCAGTATTTTTAAAGTATTTTAAATGTTTTAAATTCACTAATCAAGATTAATAATATGGACTTTAGGCCGGTGGACTTGTGCACGTAGGATAATTGTGATTTTTGGACTCATTGGACGGTGTGCTCAGACGTCGTACTTGCAGGCAAGTGAAACTTGCCAACTCTTGTGTAGGGCCATGTTTTTAGGCCACTTCCTTGTTTTTAGCGTAAAAGAGACTAGTCAGTGAAATAATAGCTGGCTAGACGCCTACTTGATCTAGTTTGACAACGAAACTAGATCTGTCACCTAATTGATCTAGCTTGACAACGAAGCTAGATCCAACCCTTAAAACTTGTTGTTCATGCATACTAAACTGTCACGTTTACTTTCCTTACCTGTACGCCTTACTACTTGTCTTGTCATGTCATCCATGCATTGAATGTCGCATTCGTATCACACGCTACAATACTCGTCTTGTACTCCCTTGTCTGGCTAGGTGCACCCCTAGACCAACAAGATAAAACACTTCCTGGCTCGTGTTCCAGAAGCGAGCATTCCCGTTCGGGGGTAAGGCCCTGGCTTGACACACGTGGAGGGGTAGTGATAAACGATCACTTGAGCTTAGGAGTTGGCCCGCGCAGCCACTCTAGCCAAAAGGCGGAATCTCTGTGCACGAGGTGCTTACTTTCCTTGTCTTGTACTTGTCTTGTGAATGATTCATGTAATACTTGTCATCCATGCCATGTTTAAATATCATGCTCGTACCCTACTTTACTTTACTTTACCTGCTGCACTCATACTTTAACTGCCATGTCATCGCATCATGCTAGAACTGCTAGGTTGCTCTACTTCTACCTACTTTCAGTTTCCTTGCACAAGTCTTCTAGACTTGCTGACATGTGTCCCTTGCTCTTTTGGGTGTCACATGTTAGACCTTGAGCCAGAGACCGTTGCTGAGTACGTGGCGTTTTGCTGACACTGAGTCTGAGTCCATGATTGCCCAGGAGGAGTTTTGTGGACACCGGAGACCATTTCTTGGTGAATTTGCTGAGTTCCTTTTGTTTTAGGCGTTGTTGTTAGTTGTCGGTGCGTGTCACCTTTGTTTTGTACGATGCACTTTTGTTGGCCATGTTTGGGCCTTTAGACTCTTTTTCTTTTAGCCTGGTGGCTTTTTCTGTGATGTTGAAACTTATTTTATGGATATTCTGAGATATCTCTTTCGTCTCATTTCATTATTATTATCTTTGTTTCGTTCGCGTTGCAAGGACCTGTAGTTTAAATTTGATTGACGCTTATCGGACTTGCAGCTTTGTAGCTTCAAGTCTGAGCGGACCTTCTCACGCTTCGCCTCCACGTTTTTGGGAAGCGAGGCGTGACAACTGCCGTTGGCTTCGTCTTGAAGTCCTTAACCTTCTGCAACTTCCCGTTTTCGCTGTTCGTCGCTGGAATTCCTCTGGGACGCGCGACAACGAACGTTGCGCGAATCTGTCCTCTCCGGCTTCTCACGGCCACCCACCACCGTACGCTCATGCCGTTGGCCATCCACCAGGCAGAGCATCTTCCTCTGGTCCTACCTCATCAACCGACAGCCTCCTGGACCCTCGGAATACATGTGCGTCGCCGTGCACACTGTTGGATATTGGACTCCCCGGATTTGGTTTTGGATGACGAACAAACATAAATATATCGTGAACTAACAATTTGTGAGCGCAGTTATGGAGATCGTCGCCAAATTCATATGAACATCCAAAGCGACATCTCGAGACTTCTCAAAGCACGTGATCATATGCCTAAAGCTTCGTTGAAGCTTATGGACCATCTTAGAAGTCATGAAGATTCGATTGAAGCTATTGAAGACGATATCGTCAAGTTTTATTTATAGTCTTTAAGCTTATTTCGTAGAATGTTAAGCCTTGAGTAGGTCTTACAGTTTAAATCTTCATAACGCTCCTATCTTAGCTCTAGGATCTTAGTAGAAGTCCATACAAACTTTCTCGAAGCTTCGCGCTTCGATTCGCGACTTCTTGTGCATGTTAGTTGGTTCAAGAAGAAGAACTGACCGACTAGATGGTGATCTAGTCGGTCGGCAAAGCTTCTTGGACCGACTAGTTTCTGTCAGTTAATTCTAAGCTCTTTACTGTTTACAGTTAGTCGGTCTACGTTGACTCACCGACCGACTAGTATGTGAACTAGTCGGTCAGTGATGCTTCTGTGACCGACTAGTTGAGCTTTCCCTGTACATGCAACTTTGAGCCTGAGCTACTGTTTATCATTAGTCGGTCTGTGTTCATTTGGCGACCGACTAGTTGATGAACTAGTCGGTCAACTTTCCTTCTTGGACCGACTAGTTGACGTTTACTGTACATGCCAATTTTCACCTAACTTATTGTTTATCGTTAGTCAGTCTATGCACATTTGGCGACCGACTAGTTGATGAACTAGTCGGTCAACATTTGTTCTTGGACCGACTAAATCAATTTGTGCTCAGACTTCAGTTTTATCTCTTAGTCGGTCTCAGTTAAGTAACCGACCGACTAGTTGTGAAACTAGTCGGTCAGCTACTCTTCTTGGACCGACTAGTTTCTTTTGTCTGTGCTTTGACCTTTTGGCTGTTCTTCCACTAGTCGGTCTACGTTAAATGACCGACCTACTAGTTGATGAACTAGTCGGTCGGTGGTTGTTCTTTGACCGACTAGTTGGGTTCAGAAAAGAGTCGTTGGAGCATTTAATGACTCGAATTTCTTTCTCTCTCTCATCTATCCTATAAATACTTGTTGAGCTGCATTCATTGCATAAAAGGCTGATATTATTGCAAGTTTAGAGATCAAGAGAAATCATTCCAAGCTCATTCAAAGCTCTTTCATTCCATTCAATAATCTCTCATCACTCTTAATTCTAAAGAGAGATTCATTGAGTGTGAAGCCTTCCAAGCCAAGTGCTTGATCCTAGGTCACCAACAACCCCATAGCTCTCCATCACTGATCTACATCTTGGAGCTAGGGTTTGGTGCCTTCTTCTTCCTCAAAATCATCCTTGCCCTAATTCGTAAGTGTACTCAAGGCATAGGTATTTTGTGGTAAGTTATTCTATTTCATTTACTTTCATTTTGTAAGTGTTTATCTCTCGGTTGTGAGAGTTGTGATTGTGATCCCGGGTTGTGGGAGTCACAAATTACTTTGTGTATGATTTGACTTGGTGAAGGTTCTTCACAAGTATTTCATAGTGAAAATCTTGAGTTAGGGTTTCTAACTCAAGTATCCGGAGGGGATCCGGGTGGTTGGGACGTATGATCACCGGGAACAAGTCGGGGAGACTTGGGTGGATCCGAACCCAGTAATATCGTTGTTTGCGATTGTTTCCTTGTTGTCTAACATTTACTTTTCCGCATTGTTTGGTAGAGTTTGCAAGTAATTAGGAATTAGCCTCTTAATTATTTTAAAGTACTATTCACAACCCCTCTAGTACTTGTGCAGTAGCTTAGCAGGGCATTACATTTGGTATCAAAGCCAAGTCTATAGCTATGTCTACCAACGACAACAAGACCGTTCGTCCACCCTCCGATTATAGCACCTTCAAGAACCGTGAAGGAGCTTCTTCGGTAATGGAAGGACATTCCTCAACAAGGCCTCCATTCTTCAACGGTACCAACTACGGGTACTGGAAATGCCGGATGGAAACTTTCCTCCGGAGTGCTTCACTATGGAGGACCACGATGAAGGAATATGTCGAGCCCACCAAAGAAGATTTCGAGAAATGGACTCCCGCGGAGGTCGCCGCGGAGGTAAGCAATGCCAAGGCAATGAACGCCTTGCAATGTGCTTTGGAGCCCGAGGATTTCAACAAGATATGCACATGTAAGAGTGCATATCAAATTTGGAACTCCCTCCTCATCTTACATGAAGGGACGAGTAGGGTAAGAGACTCTAAACTCGTTGTAGTTAATAAAGATTACGATATGTTTCATATGCTACAGGGTGAGAAGATGAAGGAGTATTATGCTCGCTTCGTCGACATCATAAACGAGTTAAAGGCTCTCGGCAAATCCTACACCCAAAAGGAGAAATGTTCGAAGCTTATAGAAGGACTTTCTTCTAGTTGGGAAAAGCGCACCTTCGCCATCGAGGAAGGTAACGATATGAACAAGTATACCGTTGTTCAACTAATGGGTACCTTGATGTCTTATGAGGTACGCAAGGATAGCAAGTTGAAGTTGCAGGAAAAGATGAAGTCTTACCTACAACAAGAAGAGCCAAAGAAGAAAGCTATTGCTTTCAAGGCCGCTCCATCTACTTCCACATCAACCGATGATGAGAACTCGAAAAACGAGTTGGACTTGGAGTCCATGGCACTCATGGCCAAGAAGTTCAACCGGTTCTTCCGGAAAGGTAACTTCAAAAACAAGTCAAAGTTCAATTCTTCTAACGCCTCTTCTTCTTTGTGCTTTAAATGCAACAAGCCAGGACACATGAAAGCAGAGTGTCCTCTAAACAAGAAAAAGGAGAAGTGGAAGGCGCCTAAATTCGACAAGTCCAAGAAGTACAAAAAGGGGTACAAAAAGGGGCTTGTCGGGGCAACATTCACCAACTCCGAGGATTCCTCAAGCGGAGAGTCGGACGATGAGCAAGTGGAGCAAGCACACATGTGCTTCATGGCAAGAGAGGAGCATGATCAAGGATCTTCCTCTTCCGATGATAGCGACAACGAAAGCGATGAGGTAACCATGGATGACCTTAGGAATGCTAATTCTCAATTGTGGTCTAAGTATACTAAATTAGTAAATAGGTATACTAAAGTAAAAGATGACTTAGCTAGCATTCAAACCTCGCCTAAAACTATCATCACCATCAACGACACCGTTGTTGAAGGGTTGAAGAATGAGATTGTTAATCTCAAGACTCAACTTGAACATGTTAGCATTGAGGATCCGGAGGAACACAAAATAGTGGATTTGACTTCTCAAAACTCGACTTTGAGTATTGAGAATGAGAATCTTAAATCTCGTGTTTTTGTGCTCACATCGCAAGTATCCACTTTGGATGCTTCTATGCGTTCTCTCACCGAGAAATATGAGAACACATTAGGCCGAATTAATAAATTCAATAAGGGTAAGGACCATTTGGATAAAATCCTAAGTGACTTACTTCCGGCCAATCACCACATTGGCTTGGGGTATACAATGGGAAGTTCATCCAAATCGGCCACTACTTTTGTTAGGCCAACTTTCGGTGACTCAATGAGTGGTAGCAAACACTCTATTGGTAGTTTATCTACCAATGGTGCTTCCACCTCGTCCACACCCTCTTTCGGAAAGAAACCCACTTTGGGTGGACCTCCAAAGAAGGGGCATGCTTATATGTACACCAATACTATGCCACGTAGGAACACACGTCCTACTCCACCGGCTCACACATATGATGCTTTCTATGCTACACGTTCACGGGCACGTGCACACCATGTGAGACACCCTCACGCACGTGTTCCTCCACATGCATATGTTCACCCACATCATCGTATGAATAATTATCCACATGCACCATTCCATCATGTTCCTTATGCCTATCCACGACATGCATCACGTAGAAACCAACAACGCATGCATGCACCCAATAGGATGAGGGCTCCTAAAATATTCACAATTTGGAGCCCAAAGGACACAAGCATGGATGAAAAACAAGTTTACATGAATGCTTATTTTTCGGATGTTGTGCATAGTAGAAATTATGTGGGGAAGTCTAAGTCCAATTGGACTTGGCTTCCAAAGGTCTAATCTTTTGGACCCAATGACCTTGGGTACCATGATATGAAATTTTCTATCTTTAGGTACTCAAGGAAAAGAAAAAGAAAAGGAGCAACAAATTTAAATTTAGCTCCAAGGGGAATTGGATACTCGATAGCGGGTGTTCAAAACACATGACGGGTGACGCTCAATTGCTCTCCGGAGTGGTTCCCATTGCAAATGGAAACCGCGTCGTATTTGGAGGCAACGAGAGCGGAACCATCATAGGTGTTGGTAAAGTGGGTAATCCTTCTAAACCCCTTATATGTGATGTTTACCTTGTTAAAGAATTAAACCACAATCTTATTTCAATAAGTCAACTTTGTGACAAAGGTTACAAAGTTAACTTTGCGAAAGGAATGTGCCATATTTTAAGAAAAGATAATAATGAATTATTGTTTTCCGGCACATGCCATAAGGATATATATATCCTAGATCTTCCAAGATCACATGAACAATGTCTCATTGCCAACACAAGTGAACAACACCTATGGCATCGACGTTTTGGTCATGTGAACTTTGGAACACTTTTTAAGCTTTCCAAGTTAAATTCTATTAGAGGCTTCCCTAAGCTTGTCTTTCAAAAGAAAAGCTTTTGTGACTCGTGTCAACGAGGCAAGCTTCCAAAATCTTCATTTAAACCTAAGAAAAGCATTTCTTCTAAGCGGCCTCTAGAGCTATTACATCTAGATTTATTTGGGCCAACTAGAGTTGCTTCATTAGGTAATGCTAGATATGGACTTGTCATCATTGATGACTTTTCTAGGTTTACTTGGGTATTTTCATTATGTAATAAAAATGAAGCTTTTGAAAACTTCACAATTTTTGTTAAGAAAGTACAAAATCTCTTAGGAACCACCATTGTCACTATTCGTAGTGATCATGGAGGTGAATTTGAGAATGAGTCTTTTGAGACATTTTGTGATGAAGTTGGTATTACACACACCTTTTCATTCCCTCGCGCACCTCCTCAAAATGGTGTTGTTGAGAGAAAGAATAGGACGCTAGTGGAATGCGCTCGCACTATGATTGATAATAGCCAACTTGGCCATCAATTTTGGGTGGAAGTGGTACATACCGCTTGCTATGTGTTTAATAGAATACTTTTGAGGCCCGGCACTAAACAAACTTGTTATGAATTGTTGTTTGGTAGGTTGCCTCAAGTTAAACATTTTCGTGTTTTTGGTTCGAAATGTTTTATTAAGACCACGTATGGTAGTTTGGACAAATTCGATCCAAGATCCGATGAGGGGATTTTTGTTGGGTATTCCTCACGTAGCAAAGCCTACCGGATATTCAACAAACGAACCTCAACGATTGAGGAATCACTTCATGTGTCATTTAATGAAGGATTTGTTTCATCTAGAATTACTAATGATGATGACTCTATGGATGTCTTATATGATTCAATTGGTAATTCTAACTCTAATGATTCTATTGATTCTATTGAGACTAACCCGTCTAATGAAGTTGTTGAGAATGTTCCTAGTGATCAAGGTATTCTCAAACGGCTTCGTACCGTTCGTGACCATCCTCATGAGCAAGTCATTGGCAATATCCATGATAGTGTCAAGACGAGATCGCAAGTGAACTACTTCGCTCATTGTGCCTTTGCCTCCTCGATAGAGCCAAAGAATGTTAATGAAGCGTGCGCAGATAGTGCTTGGATCTTAGCCATGGAGGAGGAACTCATTCAATTCGAGAGGAATGAGGTTTGGGAGCTTGTTCCATTGCCATCGAAGAACCACACCGTCATAGGGACAAAGTGGATCTTCAAGAACAAAACCGACGAAAACCAAGTCGTCGTCCGAAACAAAGCTCGGTTAGTTGCTCAAGGCTACCATCAAAAGGAAGGTATTGATTTCGAAGAATCCTTCGCTCCGGTAGCTAGATTAGAATCAATTAGATTACTATTATCTTTTGCATGCCATAAGGATTTTAAATTATTTCAAATGGATGTTAAAAGTGCGTTTTTAAACGGAGATATTGTTGAGGAAGTTTACGTTTCTCAATCTCCGTGTTTTATAAATGAAAAATTTCCAAATCATGTTTTTAAACTTAAGAAAGCTCTTTACGGTTTGAGACAAGCTCCTCGAGCTTGGTATGACCGTCTAAAGAATTTTCTTTTGGATTTAGGATTTAAAATGGGAGAAGTTGATTCCACATTATTTGTTAAGTAATCGAATAATGATATAATTTTAGTACAAATATATGTTGATGATATCATTTTCGGTGCTACTAACTTTGCTCTTTGCGAAGAGTTTTCTAATGTGATGAAGGATCAATTTGAGATGAGCCACATGGGTGAGCTCAAATATTTCTTAGGTCTCCAAATTCGCCAAATGGACGATGCAATCTTATCCACCAAACGAAGTATACGGTGGAGTTGCTTAAGCGATTTGGAATGGAGAATGCCTCCGGGAAAAAGACTCCAATGAGCACGACTACGCATCTTGATAAGGATACGGGCGGTAAAGATGTAGGCATTCGTCTATATCGAGGTATGATTGGTAGTTTACTTTATCTTACCGTAAGTAGGCCCGATATTATGTTTGCCGTATGTGTATGTGCTCGTTATCAGTCTCAACCTAAGGAGTCTCACTTAGTAGCGGTAAAACGTATTTTCCGTTATTTAAGTTATACACTTGATTTTGGATTACTTTATCCAAAATCTAGCACGTATGAGTTAATCTCATATAGTGATGCT
>CM061142.1:247042077-247054577 GCA_030789695.1 Scilla litardierei
TATAATCGGGAGAATCTGGCTATGGATCCATGGAAGCCCTATCACTTCGAGTTAGTGGAAGGCGGGGTGGGGTTAGACGCCGGGGGTATCTGCTTCCTTTTTAGTGGGATTATATCTGGGATAAGCTAAGTAACTAGAACTCGGGATTGGGATGGACTCTAAATAGAGCGGAAGGGGATGACTCAGCAGCTGGACTTGAGACGCCACTAACAAAACGAGAATGAGCACCTAAAATGAAAGATTGTACAGTCACTACAGGAATGGGGCGATGGCAGCTACTTCCTGTTTACGAGGAGTTGAGATCGACGACTGTCGCATCGACCCGCATATGACCGTCAGCCTTGGTGGAATGTAAGCCAAACTACTTGCTTCTGCTTCTGTGGAATTTGATCCAACGACTAGGCTTCGTGCGCCGCGCCCATAATGAACCAATTGACACTTACAACTGCCGACCTGGCAAAGAAAAGAATTGACTCAATCTGATCATTCAAATAAATCAGGCGCTAGTGTATAGTCAAAGGAATGAAAGCAGACCAATCCCATTTACCTAGCCTAGAGTTCGAGAAAAAGCATAGACCAAAGTGCTAGCTGACACTAACCTTCCCTTTTTAGTAAAGAGTCGATCCCCTATAAACAAAGAGGATAGCCCCTCGCCCTAGCAGGATAGCCACGCACTCGGATTCTTTTCCGGAAGTCGTCAATGTGGTTTTCTTAGCTTAGTTCCTCTTTTCGACCAGGGGCTGGGGCTTGAGAGAAGAGTAGGCTTTCGTCACTTGTCACTTAACGCTACGCCCTTGCATTTTTGGAAGCGGGCAATATCACAGTATGTAAGACTAAGGAAGGTGTCGCTGTTGATAGAGAAATAACGAAATTTCGTATAATAAAATAGATAAGAAGAGATGATCTGAAAGTGAAGAAAAACCACTTTGAAGCACTATAGAAAAGAAAAAAAAAGAGAAAAGAGTAGACTAGGTCAATTAAGGCATTACGTGACCAGCCGGGCTGATCTTCCGTTGGTCAGTCATTTTCGTTAATTACCGGATTGAAATCCTGCCACTTCCCTCCTCCCCTTTCACCGGGTTAAAAGAAAGAAAGCGAGACGGTCCAAAAGTGAAGGGGGCCCACCGCGCCTCTCCCCTTCCCCTGCTCCATTGCTGAAACAGAGCCTCCTCTTCCGACCGAAGAAAGAGTACACATGTTTAGATGCTTCCTTGGCCGTGTAGAAGATGGATGAGCGTGATTTCATTCCCACAAGTGATCCGACTGGAAGAAGTATTATATGATGACTTCGAGATCAAATAGAGAATCTTTCTCTCTATTCCTCGTGAGCCACTTATTTCTCCGAACGAAGAGATCAAAGTGATCTTCCCCCTTTTTCCCAAGAAGTCGACGGTCTTACACCATTGGGATACTTCGAATAAACCGGAGTACATATAGGAGAGACCTGTGCGAAAACCCTTTTTCGATATATCTTCCAAAGTCTTAGGGTCCTTACTCCGAATCTTGTTCCCCCGGTGCGAAAGAAGTCGGTTTCGTAGTTTGAGAATTCTGCTGATACCAAGTACCCCATCCCCATCATTGCATATAGCAATATAAAAAGTAAAGAGGATCATGCATAGCCAAAAGAATTGTGTAAAATATGTGAATTTATCCAGTTGAGGCATGATTGATAAAAAATGATTCCCTCCAGACAGAAAGAGACTCCTTCCTTCCTGTACGAGTAGTGAAGAACTATAGATAACTTTTGTTGGTTGTTGACCAACGGAATGGAAAAAAAGAAAAAGGGAGGTTCCGAAGGCTTTTTCTTTCAGAACCTATCGATGACCGAGCCAGTCTGAAACTACTCCTGACCTCACACAACGAGCGAAGTCGAGATGTTGATGAGAAAGGGGCGAGTCTCAAGGCTAAAGAGTGCTCTTTGAACTCCCCTACCTTACGAATACAAGAGTGTATGGGTATAGCAAGACTTGAACCTGCGACCATTAGGTTAAAAGCCCAATGCTCTACCAACTGAGCTATACACCCGATTTGACAATCAGGGTTGGTGCGGAAAAGAAAAGAGGGCAGCGCCTTTTCTTCTTATCATATCACAAGGGCGCGGCTCTGTATGAGGCTCGTACTGCGGAGCAAGCATCTACTAAAATAAAAGGAGTCCTTTCCACTCATTGAAGATTCTATCTATAAAAGAAGGTCAACGGGGGAGACTACAGTAGCTCTCACTGAGACTATCTACGAAAAAGGTAAGGTCGTCACCGACGGGTTCGACCGAAAGGAGCTGTGTTCTATGGTTTGACGTTGTTCTGGTCGAGCACTCTCTTTTCTTTGACCGTCTGACCAACCCACGAAGTGAGGCTGGACCAGGGCCTAGACTAGTTGAATGAATCTATGCCCTCTTCCATTCTCAGGCACGGAAGTTGCTGGCCAGCGCCCGCTCAACTCTTCGAGAGCAGGACAAGCAAGAAAGTAGGTTCCGATTCGACAAGTCAATAAACAATGTAGAAGGTCCAGTACTTTAGTATGGTCGAGATCTGGCTTCCGAGCGAGAACGAGAAAGAGGCAGATGATCGGTCTGCTACGCTACGTACGTTGACCGTTAGACCATACCTCTTATAGCTGAGATTTCTCATCAACCCTAATAGCGACCAGCCGAAATCGATCACCTTGCATCTCATATAACTGAGAAAGTTCATTCACCCTAATACAGAGATGTCGAGTTTCACGATTTTGATCATTCATATTATTTTATATAATAGATTTCTCATCAACCCAATTTCCCTCATACAGAGATGTCGAGTTTCACGATTTGTCTATCTCATATAACTGAGAAAGTTCATTCACCCTAATACAGAGATGTCGAGTTTCACGATTTGTCTATCTCATATAACTGAGAAAGTTCATTCAAGTATTATTATGTAATAATGGCATTTGAGATGGGATCGATAAAAGAAAATAGAATTCATATATTATATAATGACGAGTGAAGTGAGGCGACCGGAGGGAGGATAAGATAAGGCTAAGCGAAAGCAAACATGGGAGCCCGTTTGTAATGTAATGAAGGTTTGGTGTTCAGTCCGCCATTCCAAGGTAAATGCATGGCTATTCAAGCTAGCGTGGTAACGAGACGGTGAGTGAAAGTTAATCGGTTAACGAGACTGAGGACGATGTCTAGCTAGTTTTGAACCCGAGCAGGGAAGTTAAATAGCTAAATCGGAAGTTAAGCCCTCGATTAGCAAAGAGCTCCCCCAACGAGCTCTCTCCGTTCTATCCAATAGACTATTTCTTTTCTTTTTTTATTTGCTAAAGTTCAAAGGCCAGTTTGAAGAAGGTCCAATGTCCAGACATGCGAAGTAAGTGAACCAAAGCTTTCTAGAGGTGCCTATAAGGAAGTGGAAATAAAAAGGATAACCTGATTCCAGCCGTAGTTTATTGGCTGTTAGGTCGGCGAAACTGTCCCTATAGCTAAAGTAAAGTAAAGCCGGTAGGTCTCGTTCAAAAGCCACTTTAGTGGATGTGCCCCAATCAATGTGCTCGGTGATGATGTTGTCATCGCTGATGCGCAAGTTGCTTAAGTTTATTTTCAGTGTCTTCAGAAAGTAGGAGTTCAAATTTGCACTCCAAAATGTCTGATTTCTGACACTGGTGCATTTGAGTTTGCTAAGCGCTTTTGCGTCAAGGGTGGGTGGACGCGTGGATTTATCTGCCATGTCTCCTCGTTGTTTGCTTGCTTACCATCATCCATATGGTCTGATGACTATATGTAAAAAATATCCATTCATTACGAAGGTTCTCTACCTTAGTGTCAGTCTGGTTCGAATCAAGGAACGGAATCCGGTTCTACAGGCGCTGTTAAGCCCAAAGAAACGAAAGCCTTGCCAGCTAGACGACGGCATTCCAAGAAGCAACTTCCTATGGGAGGGTCCCCTATTGATGAATCACTCGAAAGTGAAACAGAGGTGGTGTAACCAAAGAATTCATTACTAATATAGTTAACACCTTAAGCAGATCTTCAAGCGATCATCGCGCCCTAGTTGGCCGCAAAAGCGCGGTTAGCCTCTAAAGCCTGTTTTGCCAAGCAGGTGACCGGTTAGAGGCCTTAAGAAAGAAAGAAGAGTAGAATCGCACCATCATAACATAAGTAGTCTTCCTTCAGCTCGACCATGCCTGTTGTTGAGCGTTTTTCTGTCAAGGTCGCCGGTTTCGGAGGTTTTTCCGCGAGCGGTCTAAAAACTATATGAAGCGGGAAAAGCACGAGTTATCCTTATAATGGTGCCTTCTAGAATAGTTAAGGTCGGACAGTGCTTTCAAAAGAGGGATCGCAGACTAACCACTTTAGCAACTAGCCACTTTAGCAGTTCGAAGGACCAACAGCTGTGTTTCCCAAATTCCGAGGCAGGGGGGCCTTTCTATCTGTGCTCTCTCTCTTCTGTCTGTTACTGGCTGTCATGGATCGGTCGCCCCTTTGACTCGCCCTCCCTCCTCTCCACGCCATGCTCCCTCAAAAAGGGACCACAAAAAACTAGCCTGAAAAGCGCTCTCACATTTAGAGTGACTTGCCTAAAAGTGGTTGGGGACTCGAAATTGGTTATCAGTCAGGTCACGGGAGAGTGGAAGACCAGGGACTCTAAGTAGATTCCATATCATGCCGAACGCCTAGTCTCACTCTTTGATGAGGTGGTTTTCGTATCACGGATCTTGGTGAACGTTGTAGTAGTGAAAATGGAGGGTTCCCAACGAGGGCAGCAGGCGGTTGCCGACCATGCCATAGGGATTCTGGCAATAACGATGACGATAGACAAAATGAAAGTCGTCGGCGACGAAGGGAGAGGCGGAACCTACTACAAAACCGGCGTAGACGGGAATATTACAGAACGATCTAAAGAGGGTCATAGCTTATTCAACTTGCAGTCAATTAGGCTATATGATCTTTGCTTGCGGCATTTCTAACTATTCGGTTAGCGTCTTTCACTTAATGAATCACGCGTTTTTCAAAGCATTACTCTTCCTGAGTGCAGGTTCGGTGATTCATGCCATGTCGGATGAGCAAGATATGCAGAAGATGGGGGGGGGGCTTGCCTCCTCGTTTCCTTTAACCTATGCCATGATGCTCATGGGTAGCTTATCTCTTATTGGATTTCCTTTTCCAACTAGATTTTATTCCAAAGATGTGATCTTAGAGCTCGCTTACACTAAGTATACCATCAGTGGGAACTTTGCTTTCTGGTTGGGAAGTGTCTCTGTCCTTTTCACTTCTTATTACTCTTTTCGTTTACTATTTCTAACATTTCTAGTACCAACTAATTCATTCGGGCGAGACAGATTACGATGTCATGATACGCCCATTCCTATGGCCATTCCTTCAATACTTCTGGCTCTCGGGAGTCTCTTTGTAGGATACTTGGCCAAAGTGTGACCCGTTAGCCCATAAGTCAGTACTGTGACGAAGTGGCTGTTGCTCACCCGACACGATCATACGAGGTCACAATTCACCCAACACGATCATCCGGGGTGAACAAGAATTGGGGATCGGATGCGGGCGAAATTCCTGCCAATGGCTGAGATGTTCAGTCGACTCCCCCCCTTAGTGGGGGTCCGGACCCCTACGAGTGAGCAGAAAAGGGAGGAGGAAAGAGGCCCTGGTGAACCGTCATAATAAGTGAACAAGTGTAAGCTTCGCTGCCCGACAGTATGGAGTACTGACCACACCGAGGGACAAGCCCTGAAGCGAAGGACAGGAACGAGCGGAATCAATGTGTTCCAATTTCTGGCCTTGCACCGACCATCCAACGGACCATGGACTAAATGTCCACTGCCTGAAAGGACTATGTCCAGGGGACCGCCGCCCCCCACAAGGTACATCTCGCGCCTATGGGCCGCTATAACTATCCAAGAAGACACTCGAAACTGGAAGGATAAAGAAACCTACCCGGTGGACTGCCGAGCTACAAGTCCTACGACACAGGAGCGGGATTCTCTAAAAAGCCGATGGTCGTGGGTGGCCAAGAGGGCCCACTTGGAGACTTGGGATCTCAGCAGGAAATGCGAAGGTTGCTTAAAGCCGGCCGGCCGATAGACGAAAGAGAATCAACAAGTTTAGTTCTGATCTAAGTAGGCTCAACATAGGGAATACCCTAACCCTGGGAACCGGGGCCTGGCCATCCCATCCCGGTCGACGTTCTAGCTAAGTTTGCCCGTCGACAGCTGAATGTTTCGACCTGGTTCGATTCATGGTCGCATCTGCAAACGTTTTCCCGGGGGGCCGACGCCCCCCCCCAGTCCAGGCATTTTTAGAAATATATAGATATATATAGATATAAATATATATCTATAAAAATCTTATATATATTTTTTCTTTTTTTATCTATATATTTCTAAATAGATATATATTAATATATAAATGCCACAGTACTTACCTTATCCTTGGTGAGTCGAAGTGGGGTTCCGTCCTCCCTTGCCTTGCGACCTATGTATTCCGTTTCTTGTTTCCGCCGTGCGGCATCCGACGTTTGGTTTCCCTTTCTCAGCTTTTCAAAAACTCCTGCTCGAGCTACTCGGCTAACTCTGGTGCTTTCGAAGAAAACCTTTCTTTGATTGAAAAGAGAAAGAAAGACCGTCGCTTGATCCATTATCAAACCATTTATCTTTGAATACAATAGGGGATTTGGAGGACCAGCGAGAGCCATCGCAAATCTAACGAAGAAATTCCAGAGTCAACGTATGCGGTGGCTCCTAAATGAACTTCTCTCCTACATCTGATCGCAACCAGCCAAAAAAACGTGAGCGCCTCGCGCGATACGGCTTTTTGTTTGGCCTACTCTTGCGGCTTTCTTTCTTGTCTTTTTGATTTTGGCAAAGAAGATTTATATCGCTTGCTCTTGAAGCTCAACGTCAACTGCTCCCGCTCGGGCACCCGGGAATCCTCTCGCTCTGCCCCCTTTACCAACCATTTTGAATACAGACTTGAAAATATAAATAAATAATGTAAAGTCTTCTTCTAATATCCCGCGAACTTCTGTGATTTTGAGGATGCAGACGTGGATTCCTGCCCCATTGTCAACCATTCTTCGTCTAATCCTGCAGTCTCCTACGTAGGCGGTAATGTAGACAGCATCCAGGTGCGGGTGTCTACTAGCATCTATATCCTAACCCGAGAATCTTCTTGGTGGAGGTGCAATGATCTGGGAAAAGATAGACTGCAGTTGCGGGTGTCTCCCGCAGGATTCGTGCTTATCTAAGAAGGGTATAGAATAGTTCGACGTGTTTTGGGGGGGTCTGAAGAAGTTCTAAGATGGAAATCTGGGCGTTAATAGACCAAATGTGTGCTTCTAAGTCATAGGGAGGGGGATCTGGCGATATCCTGCTGCGGTCACATTGTGAGTGGCGTTTGGCGAAGGATGTCCTTCCCCTACAGCTTGTTCTAGTGTTTCATAGGTAGATATAGGGTTCCTTACTACCTGTTCTGATCTTCCAAATCATTCTCGCAGGAGATCCGGCTTTGATCAGATAGTTTTTCTTTCTTATCCTTCGATAAAAGATTCATTCTATTCCTATAAAATAGGAGTCTCCGTCGAACTCCGCCCTTTTATGTATCTGTTTTTAGGTTGGCATAAGAAAGAAAGTGCCAAGAAACAACACATACCCTTCACTTTTTTAAGGTTCGGGATGGGAGACGGAACTTTACTTCACTGAACCAGCACTACGATTTGTTTGTTGGCTCCTACCACTCGTCCCTCGTTCATCTTTCGATAGATTGTCCTTCATCCCTGGATGACTAAGGCCAGTAGCGGCACTAGCAACTTTCACGGTATCATCTCCAACCGATACTTCAACGAAAGCCGGTACTAGGTTTGCTAATGCGCATTCTCGAAAGGTTCTTTCATTCTCTACACTCTCAATCTCTAACTCAGAAAGAAGAAAGGAAGGAAGGCGCTCGCTACGCCCTAGTCGCTTTGGTCATTCTTTATCTGAAGAGATAGGTGGTCGAGAAAGAGAGATGACTGACTTCCTAAGGACCCACAGAGAGAGAGGCTTTCCGGGCTACTATAAACGGACGCAAATGAGATCCAATATCAGGTCCAGAACAGAAGTTCCATAATCGAGATCTTGGCATCCGGATTTTCTTCCGGAGGAGTAGATAGAGTAGGCTTCTTCCGCTTAGCGAGTGAGACCAAAGCGTTCACCTAGGCTTGCTCGTGTTGCATAACTTGCACTTCGACATCTTTTACATATCTTCTCTTTTCGCAAGACCTCCAGTACGGATCGTAGATGTTGCACGTGCTCGGACCACGTCTTGCTGTAGACAGGGATATAATCTGACTACACAACCACGAAATCATAAAGACTCGAGCTTATGATACTGCTAATTAACGTAGCGATCTCTTCTATCGCTATCGAGTACCTACTTTCCGTTGAGGGCATGGAGTTCTCCGTTTCTGTTCAAAGAAAGTAGCTATTGCTTTCCATTCCCCCATTTGTTGTAGGCCTTATATAACTTGTTCAGGCTTTTTACCAGGTTCCTTTTTTTTATGTTGTCGACTTGCGGTTGCGAGTCTTCGATTTGCGGGTTTCTTTATTGGTATCGTCACTGGCTTACAGCGCCTCTAGTTTGAAAACAGCCTTATCTCGGTTCGGGAGCTAACGGTTGAAAAAGATCTTTCTTCTCCGCTTGAGGCAATCAAAATACAAGAAAGTATCTTCCAGTTCTCACTTAGGGAAGTTCGGATAGGAAACCACGCCTAGAGGCCGAGCCCTTTGAGAGCACCCCTTGTTCTTCTTCCGGTTCTCAAGCTAGGAATGAAGAAAGTAATCTAGAGGCTCCTGTCTTTACTTCTGAAAAATCTCAATCAATCAGTAAATCGTTGAAGTTCGGATGCTCGATGAATGATTTCCGAAGGAACGTCTGGGGTATCGATCCCACCCGGCTCTTGATAACCCATGTCCGGTCAAAGGTCTCCTCCCGAACGAACAGATAGAGTCGATACAGCCTTTCCGCAAGATTTAGCAAGTGACTTCGGAAAAACAAGAAATGTGGTATAAGTGAAGTGAAGAAATCCAGCATTTGTTGTTCGAGACTGATTCAACAGGGGCTTTCAATCATCTATTTCCTCTAGATGCAGTACTTTCTCTCCTTGAACGAATGGGGGGAGTCGCTTTCTCTTTGAAAGAATATCTACCTCTTTCTCCTAGCTTTGGAGACTTTAAGTGAGCCTTCGGTTAAGGTCCGGCGCTGAAAGCCCTCTAGATTGAGAGCTATGGGGGCAAGTGAAGATCAAACAAATATGTTAGAAGACAGGGGAAGTTAACAGCTGATCTATCGCCCTTCTCCCGAACTTTTTAAAGCACTGGGAAAATTGTCTTACATCGGATCTTCCTTCGTGAACTACCCCTCAAAGATGGCAAAAAGTACTGGTTTTGCTGCTAGGTGAGATAGAAAAGTTTCGAAATTAGACCCCACTCCCTAAGGAAAATGAGCTTTAGTGATTTCACCCATAGGTGAGTTAACACTTGATCGATTCTAAGGTCCAGCTATTGAGGGAAATTGGGCTTTAGTACTTTTGCCACTAGGTAGGAGCTCCTCTTTCCATTTTCACAATGCCACTGCTAAGAGAATCGAGGTTGACTGGTTGTCCATCTAGGTGAGTATCGACCATGGTATCTTTCTACCGCTTGTGAAAGCATTCCTTCACGCGCTCATTCACTCAGCTCGGTATCGGCTACGGTTAGCGAGGTATGGTTGGCATTATTTAGAAGGCCAGGCTTCTCGCACCATATCAATCAAACGTAGGAAGTTTGTCTTGCTTGCCATCGTGCCTGTTTTGGCCTTAGTTTCAGATTGGTCAGGAAGTAAATCGTCGCCACAAACCCCGTCTTGACCACGAATCGTGACCCCAACAAGGTTTGACTCCGTGTGCGAAGGCAATGCACAATTGCCGTCATCTCCTTCTCCTGGACCGTCTAAGGCTGCTCGGTGTCGTTGAGCTTACGACTCTCGTAGGCTATGGGATGCCCATCTTGCATGAGGACTCCCCCAATGGCAAAGTCTGAGGCATCCGTATGCACCGATCATGTCTGGGTGTGGTCTGGCAACCAACACACAGGCTCCTTCATTACTGCCTCATCTCATCTGCGTCTTAAAAAGCTTCTTGACACCGATCAGTCCATTTCCACGTTCGTTCCTTCTTAAGGAGATCCGTCAATGGAGCCGCCCACCTTGAGTATCCTTGGATGAATCGTCTATCCTATAGTAGTGGACAAGTCCTAAGAAGGACCTAAACTCCGCCATTTTCTTTTTTGTAGGGGGTCCCACTCCTTGATAGCCCTCACTTTCTCCCCATCCATCCTGATCAAGCCATCACCTATCCAATGGCCCCCTAGGAATAGGATCTCCGTCTGTCCAAAGGAGTCTTTTTCTTTCTTTACATAGAGGCTATTCGAGACCTTAATACCTTAAGTCCGGAGGTGGCTAACGTGGTCGTTTAACGACTGGCTATAGCTCACGATCAAAGTATACCACCAGTCGTTTAAGTACGGGTGGAATAGCTCATTTATGAGGGTGCAGAACATGGCAGGGGCATTGGTGAGTCCAAAAGGCAGAACCAAAAATCAAAGGGCTTAACAGCGCCTTGCTTGTCATACAGGTCATCTTTTGCTCGTCTCCTTCTGCGATACGCAGCTGGTAGTAGCCCGACCGTAGATCCAACTTCGAGAAGTATGAAGCGTTCAGTCAAACAAGTCTGCAATCAAAGTGGATACTTGTTCTTGATGGTTAGGTTACCTGGTTGAGCGCCCGAGTTTCAATGCAAAATCGAATCTGACGGCTCCCGCTTCTTATGGAATAAAAGAGGGGCAAAATAGGGAGCCGTCGGAGGCTTAAATATATCTGGCTGATATGACTTCCGGAAATTCTTTCCTGAGTTCAACCAACTAAGGAGGGGCCATCAGCCAAACCAACCCAGCTTTGGCTCCACCAGGCTCTAACTCGATCTTGTGGTAGACTGCCCTCCTAGGTAGGGCGTCGGGCAACTAACTCGTGGGGCATGACATCCCCAAATTCCTCAAGTACTTGATCCTGAGAAAAAAGTCTGATGTGTATTGGATCCGCTTTTCTGTTAGCATGAACATGAACATGAATTATCTTCTATTCGTCTTCTTTATTCTTAAGCCCTTTTTTTCCTCTTCTTTTTCGTCATGCACTTCGAGGATTATGCGATACAAGAAAGGCAAAAGAGAAAGACGTTTCCTGTACCAAACTAGTCGCTTCCACAAATTTATAGGAACCGGATCTTCAGGACAACCCTTAAGAGCGTTTAGTAGTGATTTGATTTAAAGAGCCATTTAATCAAATTAACTCTAAATATGAACCTATCTAGATCCTCCATAAAAAAGATAATTTTCCAATTTTTGATCATTTTGATTTTATTTTAGAACAACCCCCTACCCGAACCATTCTTAAGACCACCAAGCCCTCTCGAATGAGTTCTACTATAGAAGCTTTCAACGTACACCCGGGGACAAATCTTTCACTCACTGAGAAGTGAAAACCTGTGACTATATCGTCCTGAAGACGGATGCGACGGGAAGAAGTGGCATTTAGAAGTGTTGCTGACTTTACATTTAGGTTTCGGCATAACAAAGCTTGCACTGTCTTTTCGCATTTAGGTGCACTGCGTGCCGTTGGTAATGATTCTACTACGGTGCCGCAAATTCGCAAGCTGGTCCTAAGTAATCGTTGTTGTTCATTGGATTCCGGAGGATCGTTAGGATTGGAGAATTACTGCGATTCTTCCTGAATAGACTCGATTCTCCCGTCGAGAGTGACTTTGAAAGTCTTACCTAAACTCTTCCGACTGAATATGAGAAAGCCTATAAAACAACGAGCTACTATCATTTCTTCATTATAGATTGAGATCTTCTTCGGACTTGATGCACAAATGGATGGAATAGCAGCAAATAGCATCTTTCTATCCTGCATATTCGTTGAACTCAATCTCATTGGGAAAGATTATTATTTTTATCTATCTTCTTTGCAAGGGAACGGGAAGTTGTGTAGGACAGGATGCGCTCGCCCGGTGACCAAGTAAAAAAAGAAAAGAAAAAAAGAAAGAAAGGCGTGAGGAACTTCGTATTTTGTAACTCTCCTTTAGTTCTCTTTAACCTTGAATACAATTTATAGATTCGACAGCAATAGTACCTCGGACTCGAAAAGTTATAACGAAAATGGCTGATCCAATAGCAGATTCCGCAGCTGCCACGGTTGGAACTAATGAAGCAAATGATTGACCCATCATATCATCCAAAGAAACGGAAAAGACCAAAAAGTTCGAATTGACAGCTAATAACATTGATTCAATTGGCATTGACATAATAGGAATATTTCGTCTATTAAGGAGGATTCCCCGAATACCTAAAATAGAGATGATCATAGAAAATGTAAAATATTTGATAGGATCCGTTTCGGAAACGTGGAATATCAGAGAAATTCAAATTAGGTGAGGCTTAGAAGG
>CM061142.1:247059577-247064577 GCA_030789695.1 Scilla litardierei
TCTAAAAAAGTAGAGAAAATAACATATAAATAATACGTTTTCCTATCGAATGATTCGGAACGGATTTCTCCAGGCCCTCCGTCGCCTATACTATACGCAGAGGAGCCTCTTACTCTATGAAAAGGCGAGACCGAAAACCGGGGGGAAGAGAGAGAAGACGACCCGCTGCGAGTAGGGAAAGAAGTAGCTAGCTTGAAAAAGATAGGCTAGAAAACCTTTCGACAACAGAGGAGAGGTCGTCTCAGCTTTTTGGCAAGCGGCTGTGGGATGAGCGTCAACCATCCAACTTCCCGTGATTTACATGAGCCCTTTCGGGTCCGTAACACATTCTATGTAAACACGAGGAGTCCAAACACCCTGTTATCTTCGAGGGGATCCCCTTCCACCTATCAATCACTCACTCCTCGTTGTAAGAGGTAGCTTGCTGGCAGAATTTTCCTTTCTGGCTCCGGCCCCTCCCTATGGGAATTCTGGAGGGTGATCCCCGCCCTCGGTAGACCAGCCTCATTCTCGGTCTGCATCCTGGAGTGTTTTATTTCGTCTTTGGGATTTCGTTTGTGTTCCGCGTGTGACTTGGCATTTGTTGATTAGCTTGTAATGTCTAGTTGCGACGGAATTATAAGCTAATCAACATTGGTTGACTATCCAGCAGCCGATTTCTCCGCTGTTAGCCCAGTGGATGATAATTTCGCCGTTGTTGACCCTAATGGGACTTAAAAATCTTAATATTTTCCACTAATGGGGTAGGTACCCGTCCGAAGCTACGGCTTCTCCCGGGGCTTTCGATGCTTGCACATCTACAGCTAGAATAATATATATAGGATCAAAACAAATCGAGTGATTCGGTCATATGTACAGAATGGGGGGTGGGGGCTTAATTCCCCTTTCTGGATACATGACCTTTAGTGTGGTTCGGAGGGGAACGCACACTAAGGTGTCATCATTCATTCGAGTGGTGGCGGATTGGATCCAAGGTATATCTATCCGAGTATATCTTTCTTTTCCTATTTGTACTTTCTTTCGTTCGTTTAAGTGTGGATTAGAAATGAAAAACATTTTCTTACTAAGTTCTTGTGAACGACTCCGATGCTATTTCTATTTAAGAAGAAGCCGTTGGAGGAATAAGCGATGCTGCTAAGATCCGCAGTCGATTTAGCTCTTGAGGGAAGAGACAAAGCCTTTCCGCTTTTCATTCCTCATACCATCAAAGGGAGGAGAAGCCGATTATCCGAGCAGGACCGATTCCTTTACTGTTGATTCCGATTTCTATTATTATCTATGTTATTTTAGGATTTCTTTTCGTTGATTGGATCGAGCACATAGGGTGCGAACCCGAAGTCAATTCATTCTCTTTGGCTGAAGTCAATCTTCATCAAGACAGCTGCCTTTATGTAACTCTGTCAAAACCTACTGCTCAAGTCTGACGAATGCCATTCATGAGCTGGTAAAGTCGAGATCAATCAACTGGGGTCAGATCGCCACACCCGGCTTTCCTGGTGAAAAAGAAAAGAGTAGCTTTCCTTACTGACTGAACACCTTCCCCATCTCTATTTGAGACAGATAGGGTTTTCACACAAACGCCTTGACTCGCCTATCCGAATCCGAATCCTCAACTTTCCTTGTTCGTTCACCTGTCCGGTCTGGTTCACCTTACCCGCTGGCTTGGACGAGTACAGTTCACTGATTTGAATCACTTAAACTAAAGCTCTGATATCCGTAGTACTTCAACCTTCTTTTCTTACTTGTCACAGTACAGATCCCGCACATCAAATGATTACTTTTTTGAACTAGCACTTGCTGCTATTCACTCAGCAGACGATCAGGCGAGATGCTAATTGGAGAAGGACTGACCGGACCTGCCTTCCCGGAGAAAGCACGAGCATACAGATTCGTAGTGTTCGTTCGGAGATTCCACTATACCCCTTTCACTCGGGAAAGCAACTCTAGCCGATATTCTTTGTCTTGAATCACAGAGGAAGGACAAGAGCTCGGACAACAACTATCACAACTGGAAATGCTAGAACTACTTCCCCGCTATCTGACAGTAGTGAAGATATGCGAAAGAGGGAGAATGCGCTACATCGGATATTGCTGTAGTTGATGAAACAGCTGTAGTGAAAGGCTAGTTAGGTACCGCAGGTAGAGCATATTCCAATATTTCTCCGAACCACTTTACATTGTCACCTTGGCCAGGTAGATCCGTCCCACTCTCCGGACCTCACCTCTGCTTTTTTGGAGTACGGGATGACTCGGATGGGTAGATAGAACAGAACCTGTCAGTTACGCCTTTAGGGGACGCTACGGTGCCTTAGCCGGTTCCCGATCCTCCTTCAAAAGTGGTGATGTAGGCGGATTGCCACACCAACCCTTAACATTATTCGTGTTTGGAGTAGGTGAACTGGGAAAAGAAAGGAAGGGTGATGCTTGTTAAACAAAGCAGCGTGTGGGGCCGCCACGTATAGCTGTAGTTTATGCTGTAGCATCGGTTATTGCTCTGGTTACGAATGAACCAATCTATCTATGGCAACCGCCCCTACTTTTAGTAGATGGAGATGCGCACCTTAGGAAAGACGAATGAAAGAGAACCTGCCCTGAGAGATTGGCATTGGCCTGTGGGTCCGCTGCGGTAGAAGGCCTTAGCTGGCATCCGATCCGTTTCATCGGGGTAAAGCTATCGTCCGAGGTTCCCAGAATATGGATATTGAAGGGGGGGATGGTAAGACCTTACCGAGTGTGCATCTTATCAAGGCGATGGGCCAGGCAGCAATGCTAGGTCCAAGGAAGAGACCGGTAGGTTTGGAAAGCCTGTCGATCCATCCTGATTAACTTACGCTATTTCTGACTAGAGAGAGGACTTAGATCGGAGAGGAGCAGCTCTTTTCTTTTTAACAGAAAGCAGTGATGAATGGAACGGAGCTGCTACAATAGCTTCAGCTGGAGCTGCTTTATGTATTGGAGCAGAGGTGGCAGTTCAGACAGCAGCAGGAGCAGGACCAGCAACTAGGGTTGTTCACAGAGCAGCCGTCTTTCCCTCTCAAGCGGAGAAGACTGGTTACATGTCCGATCCGGTAGGGACTTCTCGACAGATTAAGCTACTTACTAGAGTTTGGGTATTGAACAAACGGGCGGCAACTTGCCCGATAAGAAAAGTAGCCCGAGTGAAAGAGTTCTTGTTTTAATAGCTAAGGAGTTCTAGTTGGGGATAGGAGTTGCTAGCAGCTATGAGTTCCGAGTTGACGAAATCAAAAACAAATCTGTCCCTTTGTGGGACTGGTGACACCTGTACCACACTCTATGGCACACACCCCTAGTTGTAGTAGACGAAGATGGTCACCTAGTCTCGGCAGACAAACCTGAACCTTAGAAAGTAGCCGGCAGAGACGCTACGGGAGAACCGCCTAGGATGGCGTAAGAGACTCGATCATCTCTTTCTTCAATGTGGGTTTGTGCATTTGTCTTTCGAATCGGTCAAGGGTTCAGACAGGAGATGTGCTTTAGCCAAAGAAGCTTGGGCACCTGCTCCAATAAAGCTAAGAGAAGGGTTAATGTAACCTTTTTTTCAGAATATGTGCATATATGTGAATTTTAGACAGTTTCCTTTTCTTTAGTTTGATGAATCCACCTTCCCCTCTGCAGTAGTTGCAGTTCGGAAAGAACTATACATATAGCTAAAGTCAAGCAACTATATATTACGGCAGCAAACAGTGGTCTTTGCAGGCAGCATGAGCGTTTGAACGATACGCGCAAACTCTTGTGTTTTTACTCCTCAGATCAGAACATACAGGATTGACAGCTTTGCAGCCTATCTAGCGCACTTTCTCCTTTACTGCCTTGATCTCGGAAGTAGGTAGTGAGCTAGAAATATAGCAACTAGTCTAGTTAAACAGTCGCATGAAAGCTGGGTCCCATGAGACAAGTGTAAGGTTGTGAATCTCAAACAAAGAGAAAAGATAGGAGGTAGGGTATCGAGTCAGAGTGAGGAGTGTCGCCGCTTGAGATGTAGGAGAATAAATGTGTTGATGCCTTAAGCTATTCGGAAAAAGAATGCATATCGTATAATGTCAGGCAGGATAGTCAGGTAAGAAAGCAAGAAAGATAGGAGTGAGTGAGGTTGTAATCCCCTCGGGAACGGATAGGTACTGAAGACTGTCAAATGGACCTCCTTCCTTGTGTTAAAATCCAGCATTTCTAGCTAGGCGATAGGAAAGCATGAATTACCTTTGAAAGGTAAGAAAGACAGAGATGAGACGAGTGAGCTGAGGGGTCAATCCCCGAACCAACAGATAGGGTCCTTGGAAATGAAGCAAGGGGAAAGGCGATGTATATCGATCGTTGAAGTTAATCAATCTCAGTATTATAGGTTGAAATAATCTCTCTCAAATAGGAATGTTTTAAGCCCTTTCACTCAGGGATATGCTTTCATGATCAGACCGCTTCGAAATTTTCTGCTTTCTATAGGCGCAGTCCGGTACTGATTTCCTTCTCTTCTCTTACCCTCAATCGCAAGGGGAAGGGCGGTAGCGCAACGCATAGAGAGCATAGAAAAGACTCTCTCTCATCCACTTTAAGCTCAATAAACACTGGGCTGGAAGAGTGTCAATCGGTGCTCTTCGCTTCAAAAGAGTCTTTGCCCATTTTGCACTTCTCTTCTGCATACGACTTTCCACTGGACCTTCTGACTTCTCCGAATGAAGGAAGAAGTTAGTGAGAAAGGGCCTGAGTCAATCAGTCGTAGGTCAATCCATCCAGGAAGACCTCAGGATTTGTATCCTGATTGGTTCTTGCACACGCTTGCTTTCCAACATGAGCTTCTTCTGAGCCCTCAACATGGCAAATGAAGCCAATCTTCTTGGCTGGTACGGACCAGCTCGGGGCTTGCTTTCGTAGGGTCCAAATGGCATCCGTGTAGTGCTTCATTTTCACTCACTCTCTCTTGACAGAACGATCTAAAGAGGTTCTTCAGAGCCCCTCTCTTTTGGATGACTGATCAACACCTGTTA
>CM061142.1:247072077-247162100 GCA_030789695.1 Scilla litardierei
TTGATTTCTGGAAAGATAGTAGATTTCAAAAAAGTGAGAGGCTGTCTGAAAATCTGGGCGCTGCGTGTCCTCGGCATCACTCGGCCGAGCGGCAACTGTCACTCGGCCGAGGGGCTTTTTGTACTCGGCCGAGTCGGAGCTCGTAGTCGACTGATGGATTACAATAAGTCTGGTCTTTTGGATGCCGTCGTTCGTGTGCCACTCGGGCGAGTGGTGTCTCCATACTTGGCCGAGTGGGATGTCGTCACTCGGCCGAGTGCACGCTAATCTTCAAGTAATTGCGTGTCCGATCTGACCGGCCGAGCGGGCTTCTTTGCTCGGCCGAGTGACTCCTTCACTCGACCGAGTGGCATGCTGAAAATGCACAGTCTTCGTCATTTCGCTTCCTCGTCGCTCCTACGACGCTCTTTCTTCTTCCACTCGTCTTCTATCGCTGATAGGTCCTCAATAAGTCCATGATCGATGCTCCATTACGCGTGCAAGTCCTTTAAGCTCATTTTTTGCTCCCAATTGCTCATATTTCCTGAAATCTGACAAAAACAAGAAATAGTGAAAAGTAACAGAATATCATCGAATAATCGTGAAAATCGTAATATGAGCAACCGAAATGGCATGCAAATATGCAGAAAAAAGGTGTAAAATATGGACCGATCAAAATCCCCCAAGCTTACCTCTTACTCGTCATCGTGGAAGATAAATAGAGAGACGAACTCGGGAGATGAAAATAAAGAAAATGAAATGAAAAAGAAAGAACACGAGGTGGAAGGGGTCGCTAGATTCTTCTCTCAGATCTCAAGCCATAAGCTACACATCACGATAACTTGGAAAATACAAATCACATGCTATAAGGATTTCATATCTTACATAAACATGGTACCTGCAAGCTTTTAAGAACAACAAAAGGGATTCCCTAAATTCATACAATCAATTCATATCCACGTCACGCATTTCATAGGATTTAATATACAAATGTTGGCGATACACTTTTCAATCAAGAGTTATAACTGAAGCATATAAGAATCACACCAAGCATGCAATAGAGAATGGAATAAGAGACATGTCATTCACATATTTACATCGATTAATAAGAAATCTCCATAACTAAAGTATTTTGCTAAGTTTCAGCATTATCAAACTTCCCCATTCGTGCACCTCTCCACTCTAATGTCGTACTCACTCATATGGTCAAATGAATTCAACCCCCCCAAGCTTAGCTTGAGGCATCGCATCTAAAGGAATATGATAGTGGAAAATGGGATTTTTGCCTTGGTTTTCCCAAGTATTTTGTGGCTCCAATAATGAGATAGAGAAATATTTTTTTTTCTTTTGGACTTTGTTTCTCATTTTTCTTCTTGGATTTTTGTAGGAGCAATTTGATTTGTATTTTTGGATTTGCTCCTTTTTGGCTTTTTGGACTTTTTTTGAGCTAAAATTTTCTTTTGTGGGGATTTTTGGAAAATAGATGCGATATAAGTAGCTTTTAGGAGGCGAACTCAAGTGACATGTAGAGAATAAAAAGATATATGTGGAGAAGGAAGTAATATAACACTCGGTTCACTCTAAGATGTGCACGAACGGTTCAATAAGATAATACATCAACTAAAACTCATATGTAAGCATGGATATTCTCAATCATTTCAATAAATAGTGAAGTCAAGCAGTAAAGTTTACAACCATATCAGGCATGCAACAGAAGGTGAATAAGACAATAAAACTGATGCTTCAGATATACTAATGATGCGTGAATCTTGGTGCATTTCCAACAAAAGCATACCAAACACTAATCCATACATTCAGCTTCAATTAATATCATGCATTCATGTAGATGAATTATCAAAAGAAATAGATTTGCAAGCATATGTGAATAGCAAGACTATGGAATACTCTAAGTAGCATGGCAAGGAATAATAAGCATCGTGATGGTTGCTAAAGCAATAAGAGATATCATCATAAGGAACACATCTAGCAAAAGAAGAGAAAGGAAAATAAAGAAATAAGAAAAAATAAAAGAGAGGAAAGAAAAGAAAAACAAGCACACAACATGATGCATGAACACACATAAAAGGAAAATAAGATGGAAAATTCAAAAAGATGATGCAAAATTTTGAAAAATTCTAAAAAAACCCTAAAATAAAGTAAAAATGCAACTAATGCATCTAAATGGCATGGAAATGCACTCCCCCAAGCTTAAACTTCACATTGTCCTCAATGTGATCATAATGAAAGAATATGAGGGACAACGATAATAATAAGGGGGTGAATGAAAAATGATGAAATGAATGACATGAAATCCTAATGCAACTACATGCACATACAATGATGCATGAGAGCGCCTTCCCCCAAGCTTATACCAAACAATCATATTCAAATGACTTGACCAAAAATGTCATGGCTTTGCAAAGCGTGATTAAGTCAAACGAATAAGAAAGTAAGGTTTCACTTGAAAGAAATGCTCGAATGTGGTGAGCAATGTGGGATCCTGACAAAACAAGGACGTTAGGATCAAATAATAAAGTCGAGACTTACGCTTGCATACGCGGCACCGTAATCTCAGAACTTCGCCCTCGGATTCGCCACAACGGTCGATACTTCGTCACGGAGGATCGAAGCAGAGTTTCACCGCCTAAATATCTAACTAGAAGAGGATTTTAATGGAAGGGAGAAGAAGAACATAAGATGCCTTATGCAAACTTATGGCATGGAAAGTGTGGAATGAATGCCTTACCCTTGGGTCCTATTTATAGGCTTTAGGGGTGGTTATTGTAGGAAATAACCAATTATAAGCTTATTAGCCTATATTAGCACATTCATTTATCCTCTTCTTCATTCACTTATCAAGTGCATTTATGCACTTATAAAGTGACTTTTTCCACTTATCGAGTGGCTTTTTCCACTTATCGAGTGGTCCTTTTCACACGAGAAAAGGTTCCCTTCGTGCACGCTTTCGTGCACGCGACATCTGAGGTCCGTATACCCTCATACATCCCCTCATGGGTGTATTCATGTCGTCCATATCCAACATCTCCCACTCACACTTGAGGGGATTGTAAGGAAACATCTTTTCCTTTAACTCTTCTGTTGTCATACCGAGAAATAGGCCGTGTGACCGTCATGCGCATAGAGTCCGCTGTTGTGCACTTGTTAGAGATACACAACACCCCTCGAGGTGCAAAGTTGAGTAGATCAACACATGCTTTACCCTAGATTATTTCTTCACATTTCTTATACTTTATATTCAACAATTGAATCCCATCTGGATTACAATTGGCGGGCCAGCTTTGAATCTCTAAAGTCCAAATGTGAATATGAAATTTAATCTTCCTCTTCTTGCGATCCTTTTGATCTTGACTTGACTCGCTTTTCTAACATGCCCCGCCGGACCGAATTAACCATAGTCCATAAGCAACATGCTAAGATAGCAATCACCCAGTCAAATCTTAAGGAACCAATTAGAGTCCATAAGGGTAATGAGTTAAGACCCATGTGGTCTTTGGGTCTCACATAATAGTAAACACAATTACTATTCTAATCCAATGGTCAAAATGCACACGTAGTATGAATACGTATTACAACATCACTCCTTTTCCAGGGAGCGTATGTCTTAATGATGTTGTAAGGATGATAACCAGACACCACAATGTCTGAATTTGAGTCCCTTTTACTACTCAAATAATCTTCTGGACTCACATCCCGCATAAGACAGATAGGATTTCAAAATCCTCTTAGATCTTTTGAAAAACATCCTTATGATGCAGATCTTTCATACGACCATTTTTGTTTAAGTCATGACTCTAAATCGTCCGTCTGACGATTTTGACTTTAAACAGGTCTCATCTTTATTTTACCCGTCTGATAAAATAAAGGCGGTTGCTCATGTGAGAGATGTAATGCCCTACCAGCTACTGCACAAGTACTAGAGGGGGGGTGAATAGTACTTTAAAATAATAAGGAGTATAATTCCAAATTAAATTGCAAACAACTACCAAATCAATTTGCGGAAGCTTAAATTGAATGACAACACAAAATTAACAATGCTAACAAACGAAGTTAATGGGTTCGGATCCACCCAAGTCTCCCCGACTTGTTCCCGGTGATCCTACGTCCCAACCACCCGGATCCCCTCCGGATACTTGAGTTAGAAACCCTAACTCAAGATTTCCACTATGAATATCGTGTGAAAAACCTTCACAAGATCAAATCATACATGCAATGGCAAAGTGAATCCCACAACCCGGGATCACAATCTTCTCTCACAACCGAGAGAACCAATTAGCAATATTAAAGAGTTTAAATGAAATAAACAATCTTACCACAAAATCCTATACCTTGAGTTTTTCTTACCCAAATGGTGAAATGAAGGATTTGAGGAAGATGAAGTCACCAAGACCTAGCACCAAGGAAATGACCAGCAATCGGTGCCTAGGAATGAGTTGGAGACTTGGATCAAGCAATAGCTTGAAGAGCTCACCAAGAACAAGCTTCTCTCTAGATCTAGAAATGAGAGAGAATGGGTTTCTTGTGAGGAAGAGAGCTTTAGATTTGAGGGAGAATGGCTATCTCTTTAGAACTCAATGAATCTCTTAATGGCAGCTCTCACCTAGATAGAAATGACCTAGGTTCGTATTTATAGGGTCCCATAAAAACAAGTTAGGTCATTCACCAACGGATAGAAATCTGTGAGAATTAGTCGGTCAAAGAACAATCACTGACCGACTAGTTCATCAACTAGTCGGTCAGACAAACAACGTGGACCGACTAAGAGTAGATCTGAGAAGAGATAGAATTTCAGACCTAGAAATCTAGTCGGTCCAAGAAGACTGTCTGACCGACTAGTTTCACAACTAGTCGGTCAGCCAATGAACGTAGACCGACTAAGAGGCAAAATGAACTAGTCTGAATGCAAGTTGACTTAGTCGGTCCAAGAACAAAAGTTGACCGACTAGATTGTCAACTAGTCGGTCACCAAACGTTCTTAGACCGACTAACGATAAACAGTAGCTTAGGAGAATTTTAGCATGAACAGTAAGTCACAACTAGTCGGTCAAAGAAGCATCACTGACCGACTAGTTCACAAACTAGTCGGTCGGTGAGTCAACGTAGACCGACTAACTGTAAACAGTAAAGTCCAAGAAATTAAGGAATCAAACTAGTCGGTCCAAGAACAGTTGCCGACCGACTAGATCACCATCTAGTCGGTCAGTACTTGTTCTTGTACCAACTAACATGCACAAACAAATCCGAATCGAAGCGCGACGCTTCGAGGAAGTTAGAATGAACTTGTGCAAAGATCCTAGAGCTACGAAATGAGCGTAATGAAGATAGAAACGTAAGATATACTCAAGGCTTAACATTCTATATATCGAAGCTAAAAGACTATAAATAAAACCTTAATAAACGGTCTTTGAGAGCTTCGATTGAATCTTCATATCTTCCAAAGCGTCGCAAGAGCTTCAACGAAGCTTTAGGCATGAATATGAGCTTTGGAAAGTGTTGAGATGTCGCTTTGAATGTTCTCGTGAAATTGGCGACGATCTCCAATACTGCGCTCACAAATTGTTAGTTCATGGATTATTTATGTTTGCTCATCATCAAAACCAAATTCGGGGAGTCCAATATTCAACATTCTCCCCCTTTTTGGTGATGACAAACCAACATAA
Source organism: Scilla litardierei (assembly GCA_030789695.1). Classification (NCBI taxonomy): domain Eukaryota; kingdom Viridiplantae; phylum Streptophyta; class Magnoliopsida; order Asparagales; family Asparagaceae; genus Scilla; species Scilla litardierei. The sequence continues at coordinate 247,077,735 of CM061142.1, forward strand.
ATAATAATCAAAAATAATAATTCAAATGTAAAATACTTACTCCCCCTGCATTGATGACACGTTAATTCCAAAATGAATATATATGAATTGCATCAATCAGACGAGTAAGATATATAATGAGAATCGATTTTTGAAATATCGGATTTTGAAAATCCTTATATATATCTTAACTCCCCCTGAATCTAACATATCAAACTAGATTCTTAGAAATTGAGTTAAATTTTCATTTGCGCTATTTATTATCATTATCTCTCCCCCTTTGGCATTATCCCAAAAATGGGGGGCATACAACGACAACAATTAGGAAATGTAAAATCCAACATCGGGAGTCGTAGACATAGACAATGGACCAACTTGACACCAAGGGAATAAAAATGTGGAAATCAAATCAAGGTGTGCCAAAATGTCCATTATCACAAAAAGATCAAAAATCATCAAAAATACCAAATAATTATTCATTTCTTGAATAATGAAACATACTCTTCAATATTCAATATTCTTGGTTAATTTTGTGCATGGAAAACAATTCTATATAATTATAGAAATATAATCTATTTAACCAAGTTTTTAATCGTCGAGCGACGAATTCACATTTCAAATGCATTCAACGAATATATAAAAAAAATGCACGACGAATAAATGACAAAGTGAATGACGATGAACATATATATATGTAGAGACAACATGAGTACATCCAAAAAGATATCACATCGAATATATGAGGTACATCATATCAAGTGCTACATATCATCAAAAAGAAAAACATCATACATCATCGACATCATCAAAGTATATCAACATACATCAAAACAACATCATAACATAATATCCAACTCCGACATCAAGGAATCGTAAAAATACATCAAAACATCTCTCAAACCCTATCCTAACCCAAAATACTCTCACTAAGATAAATCATCCAAAGCGTAGTGGAGAGTCCTCGAAACAAGCGATCACGAGGAGGTGGCAGGATCTGCAGTCTCCGTGGGTTCAGTCGACGGAGTGGACTCAGGCTCTGCAGGGAGTAGAGGTGTCTCAACAGATGGAATCGTCGGGGCAGGAGTGGAGATCTCAGCAACAGGCTCATCAACGGGAATCTCAACAGCAGCATGGGTCTCGACAGAAGCAGCAGCAACAGTGTCAATAGCAGCATGAGATACATGAGCAGGCTCGGAAGGCTGAAGAGCTGAAGCAGAAGGCTCTGGAACACCGGAAGTGGTGCCAACTCCAGGAGCAGAAGTAGAAGTACCAGCAGCAGCAGCAGTGGCCTCATCGCCACGGGCAAAAGAAGTGACAAGCTCGTCAAGCTCCTCATCGTCCATCTCCTCGGCCTCAGACACTGACGGAGGAAGATCAATCCCCATCATACGAGCCATACAGCAGACTATCTCCTCAGTACGAGCCAAACGGGAGTCGTGCTGACGAAGTAGGCGTACGACATCGTCCAATGTAGCAGGGGAAGAGGAGGCAGCAGCAGCTGACGGAGTAGACTGGGAAGCAGATGCGGTAGACCTCTGCACGTGACGAAGCGCCGCTAGAGATTTCTTCACGGCCGTCGCGTTCAGAGGCGTACCCAAAGGACGCTCATCGTCAGGAGGGAGGGGGACTCGGAAATATCGAAATACAAGAGTCAACAGGCAAGGGTATGGAATGTGCGCAGACTTATTGGTCTTGCGTATACACTCGAAAGAATCCATCTTATCGAGTATCACGCGAGCCCAATTAATCTCGCACCCCAAGAAAAGAGCGTAGATCAATTTCAAGAACGGCTGGGATGGGAGAGAAGAGGATCCATACTTAGGGAGGAGACATGATTTCAAGATCAGGTTAAGAACCCACGCATTCGGCTTGAAAGATTTCGATGGAACACCAATGAATGCGGAGGGGATAACCTGGAAAATCTCAGAAAGAATAGACTGATCCAAGGAAGAAATGTCGTCTACGGAAATGTCCGAAGGGAGGAGACCACACGACGAACAACCAAGAATCTCCCCCAAGATTTCTGCCGTGAGAACTATATGAGTTCCCAAGACAGTCGTCTCAATGGAGTGGCTGGCATCGTACTGGCCTCGAACACGATTGGCATAGAACAATTTCACGAGGCGAGGATACGGTTTGGGATTGGCCTTGGGGTCGAATCGGAGATAATCTAGAAGACCACTATAGGACAGAAGATCAGCAAGGCCGAGAAAATCAGAAAACTGAACGTAATGCTCTAACAACAGTGGATAGTGCTCTATACGGTTGTACGCTGCGAGACACTGAGGGTCATCACGGCACAACGATATGTCTACACCGCCGACTGGCATAGGAGCTTTACCCTTAGCCTTACGGGTCTTCGGAGGTGGAGTAGGTTCCCTAGTAGGCTCATCCTCTGGGATAAAATCAGTGTCGGAATCGGGAGGAGTAGCCGGAGACTGAAGAATAGGCTTTTTGGTCTTGGATTTGCGTGGTTTAGCTATCGCAGTCCTAGGCTTCTTAGGAGGAGGCGATGATGGAGAGGCTTGGGTTGACTTGGCACGACGCTTAGGCTTCGGGGGATTCCTAGGGTCGGAAGGCCCTACGGTCATAGGAGAGGCCCCGGAAGAGGCGATGGGAATTCTTGTCTTAGCCATAGCACTACGAGCACAAGCAATCGATGATAAGATCAAAAACAACCTAGCACAAACCCTAGAAATCAAAAGAAATCCGAACACACAAACCCTAGGTTAAAACTAGAAACCCTAGGAGCTAGATGAGATAGAATCGAACCCTAGGGTAGGAATCGACCAAGGAGAGGGAGGGAGATACCTAGGAGGTGGAGTCGACGGCGGCGGACGGCGGCGATCGACGGAGAGATGGCCGGAAGTCGAATGGTTTAGAGTGGGGGTTTGGGGTTTTCGGGCTGGAGCTAGAGAGAATACCGACTAAAAATGATTTTAGTCGGATGAATTAGAGTATAAGTCGGTCTGGAATCAAAAAGACACAAATGCCCTAACCCACTTAGTCGGTCACAGTTCAAGCACTGACCGACTAGATTACGATCTAGTCGGTCGGTCAATGAGCTTGAACCGACTAAGTCGAAACAGAGGCATAGAGGGATTTTTAGGGCTAGATTTAGTCGGTCGCAGTATATTCACTGACCGACTAGTTTTCAATCTAGTCGGTCGGTAAGTGTACTGAGACCGACTAACGAAAGAAAATGATAGGAGTTAGATATAGGCTTGATCTAGTCGGTCTGAGTTCATTTGCTGACCGACTAGATGAACATCTAGTCGGTTGACAAGTGAACTGAAACCGACTAAAAGAGTCCAAAAATTGATAATTGATTTCTCTTCACAAACCACTTGGATGAAACATCTTAACTCTCTCATTAGTCATCTAAATTACCCCATAAAACGTCGAAATCTTAAATACGACATTGAAATACGATTTCGAGCAATAAATTCAAACAAATCACATAAAATTCCCAAAAATTCAATAAATCTAGCATGAATGAAATATCGCGAAATATAATATCATGCAAGATAATTGAATGAAATATGAATCCTATATCTCGGATTCACCCATAATCCCCAATTCTCGACGCAACCGCACAAAGGAGTCCTCCTTTAGGGGTTTCGTGAAAATATCGGTGATTTGCTTTTGGGTTTCAACGTACACTAATATGATGTCCTTTTTAGCTACATGATCATCTAAGAAATGGTGTCGGACATCGATGTGTTTTGATCGTGAATGATGCACCGGATTCTTTGAAAGACAAATAGCACTTTGGTTATCCACCATGATAGGGCTAGTATCACAATGAATACCAAAATCCTTCAAAGTGTGTCTCATCCAAAGAACCTGGGCACAAGCGGCACCGGCGGCAATATATTCCGCCTCGGTGGTTGAAAGTGATACCGAATTTTGCTTCTTGGAAAACCAAGAGACAAGAGAATTTCCTAGAAAATGGCAAGTGCCACTAGTACTTTTCCTGTCGGATTTGCATCCCGCATAATCAGCGTCACTATATGAGACTAACTCATATGTGCTAGATTTCGGATAAAGTAATCCAAAATCTAAAGTGTAACTTAGATAACGGAAAATACGCTTTACCGCTACTAAGTGAGAATCCTTAGGTTGAGACTGATAACGAGCACATATACATACGGCAAACATAATATCGGGCCTACTTGCGGTAAGATAAAGTAAACTACCTATCATACCTCGATATAGACGAATGTCTACATCTTTTCCGCCCGTATCTTTATCAAGATGCGTAGTCGTGCTCATAGGAGTCTTTTTTCCGGAGGCATTCTCCATTCCAAATCGCTTTAGCAACTCCACCGTGTACTTTGTTTGGTGGATGAAGATTGCATCGTTCAATTGGCGAATTTGGAGACCTAAGAAATATTTGAGTTCGCCCATGTGGCTCATCTCAAATTGTTCCTTCATAACATTAGAAAACTCTTCGCAAAGAGCAAAGTTAGTAGCACCGAAAATGATATCATCAACATAAATTTGAACTAATAAAATATCATTATTCGCATGCTTAATAAAAAGTGTTGAATCGGCTTCACCCATTTTAAAATTCAAATCCAAAAGAAAATTCTTTAGGCGATCATACCAAGCTCGAGGAGCTTGTCTCAACCCATAAAGAGCTTTCTTTAGTTTAAAAACATGATTTGGAAAATTTTCATTTATGAAGCCCGGAGGTTGAGAAACGTAAACTTCCTCAACGACATCTCTGTTTAAAAATGCACTTTTAACATCCATTTGAAATAATTTAAAATTCTTATGGCATGCAAAAGACAATAATAATCTAATTGATTCTAATCTAGCTACCGGAGCGAAGGATTCTTCGAAATCAATACCTTCCTCTTGTCGATAGCCTTGAGCAACTAACCGAGCTTTGTTCCGGACGACGACTTGGTTTTCGTCGGTTTTGTTCTTGAAGATCCACTTTGTCCCTATGATGGTGTGGTTCTTCGATGGCAATGGAACAAGCTCCCATACCTCATTCCTCTCGAATTGAATGAGCTCCTCCTCCATGGCTAAGATCCAAGCGCTATCTTCGCATGCTTCATTAATATTCTTTGGCTCTATCGATGAGGCAAAGGCACAATTTGCGAAGTGGTGAACTTGAGATCTCGTCTTGACACTATCATAGATATTGCCAATGACTTGCTCATGGGGATGGTCACGAACCGAATGAAGCCGTTTGGGAATACCTTGATCACTAGGAACATTCTCAACAACTTCATTAGTTGGGTTAGTCTCAATAGAATCAATAGAATCATTAGACTTAGAATTATCAAACGAATCACATAAAACATCCATAGAATCATTATCATTTGAAATTCTAGTTGGAACAAATCCTTCATTAAATGAGACATGAAGCGACTCCTCGATCGTTGAGGTTCGTTTGTTGAATATCCGGTAGGCTTTGCTACGCGTAGAATATCCAACAAAAATCCCCTCATCGGATCTTGGATCGAATTTGTCCAAACTACCATATGTGTTCTTAATAAAACATTTCGAACCAAAAACACGAAAATGTTTAACTTGAGGCAACCTACCAAATAACAATTCATAACAAGTTTGTTTAGTGCCGGGCCTCAAAAGTATTCTATTAAACACATAGCAAGCGGTGTGTACCGCTTCCGCCCAAAATTGATGGCCAAGTTGGCTATCATCAAGCATAGTGCAAGCACACTCCACTAGCGTCCTATTCTTTCTCTCAACTACACCATTTTGAGGAGGTGCACGAGGGAAAGAGAAGGTGTGAGTAATACCAACTTCATCACAAAATGTCTCAAAAGACTCATTCTCAAATTCACCTCCATGATCACTACGAATAGTGACAATGGTGGTTCCTAAGAGATTTTGTACTTTCATAACAAAAATTGTGAAGTTTTCAAAAGCTTCATTTTTATTACACAATGAAAATACCCAAGTAAATCTTGAATAGTCATCTACGATGACAAGTCCATACCTTGCATTTCCTAAGGAAGCTACTCTAGTTGGCCCAAATAAGTCTAGATGTAATAGCTCTAGTGGCCGTTTAGTAGAGATGCTTTTCTTAGGTTTAAATGAAGATTTAGGAAGCTTGCCACGTTGACAACAATCACAAAAACTTTTCTTTTCAAAAACAAGCTTCGGAAAACCTTTAATAGAATTTAATTTCGAAAGCTTATAAAGTGTTCCAAAGTTCACATGTCCAAAGCGTCGATGCCATAAGTGTTGTTCACTTGTGTTGGCAACGAGACATTGTTCATATGACTTAGGAAGATCCAAAATATAAATGTCTTTATGACGAGTTCCGGAAAATAATAATTTATCATTATCTTTTCTTAAAATATGACACAATCCTTTCGCAAAACTAACTTTGTAACCTTTGTCACAAAGTTGGCTTATTGAAATGAGATTATGATTTAAACCACTAACAAGATAAACATCACTAATTAAGGGTTTAGAGGGGTGACCGACTTTACCAACACCTATGATGGTTCCGCTCTCGTTGCCTCCAAATACGACGCGGTTTCCATTCGCAATGGGAACCACTCCGGAGAGCAATCGAGCGTCACCCGTCATGTGTTTTGAACACCCGCTATCGAGTATCCAATTCCCTTTAGAGCTAAATTTAAATTTGTTGCTCCTCTTCTTTTTCTTTTCCTTGAGTACCTAAAGATAGACACTTTCATATCATGGTACCCAAGGTCATTGGGTCCAAGGGATTAGACCTTTGGAAGCCAAGTCCAAGTGGACTTAGACTTCCCCACATAATTCTTACTATGCACAACATCCGAAAAATAAGCATTCATATACATTTGTTTTTCGTCCATGCTTGTGTCCTTTGGGCTCCAAATAGTGAAAATTTTGGGAGCCATCATCCTATTGGGTGCATGTATGCGACGTTGATTTCTACGTGATGCATGTTGTGGATAGGCATACGGGACATGATGGAATGGTGCACGACGAGAATTATTCATATGATGAGGTGGGTGTACATATGCATGTGTGGGAACACGTGCATGAGGGTGTCTCACATGGTGTGCATGTGCCCGTGAACGTGTAGCATAGAAATCATCATATGTGTGAGATGGTGGAGTAGGACGTGTGTTCCTACGTGGCATGTTATTGGTGTACATGTAGGCATGCCCCTTCTTTGGAGGTCCACCCAAAGTGGGTTTCTTTCAGAAAGAGGGTGTGGACGAGGTGGAAGCACCATTGGTAGATGAACTACCAATAGAGTGTTTGCTCCCACTCGTTGAGGCTTCGGAAGTTGGCCTAACAAAAGTAGTGACCGACTTGGATGAATTTCCCATCATATACCCCAAGCCAATGTGGTGTTTGGCCGGAAGTAAATCTTTTAGGATATTATCCAAATGGCCTTTACCCTTATTGAATTTGTTGATTCGGCCCAATGTGTCCTCATATTTCTCTTTGAGAGAACGCAAAGAAGTATCCAAAGTGGATATTTGCGATGTGAGCACATAAACACGAGATTTAAGATTTTCGTTCTCAATACTCAAAGTCGAGTTTTGAGAAGTTAAATCCGCTATCTCATGTTCTTCCGCATCCTCAATGCTAACATGTTCAAGTTTAGATTTGAGATTCACAATCTCATTTCTTAACTCTTCAACAACGGTGTCGTTGTTGGTGATGATATTCTTAGGCGATGTTTGAATGCTAGCTAGGTCATCTTTTACCTTAGTATATCTATTTACTAACTTAGTGTATTTTGACCAAAGTTGGGAGTTAGCATTTCTAAGATCATCCATCGTTACCTCATCGCTTTCGTCATTACTATCATCGGAAGAGGAGGATCCTTGATCGTGCTCCTCTCTTGCCATGAAACACATGTGCGCTTGCTCCACGTTCTCATCGTCCGACTCTCCGCTTGAGGAATCCTCGGAGTCGGTGAATGTTGTTCCGACAAGTCCCTTTTTGTACCCCTTTTTGTACTTCTTTGACTTGTCGAACTTCGGCGCCTTCCACTTCTCCTTTTGCTTGTTTTGAGGACAATCCGCTTTGATGTGTCCTGGCTTATTGCATTTAAAGCACAAAGGTGGAGAGGCGTTAGTAGAAGTAAACTTAGATTTTTGTTTGAAGTTACCCTTTCGGAAGAAGCGATTGAACTTCTTTGCCATGAGTGCAATGGATTCCATGTCCATTTCTTCTTTCGAGTCCTCATCATCGGTAGAGGTGGATGAAGCCGCCTTGAATGCAATCGCCTTTTTCTTAGGCACATCTAGGTTCAAATAGGACTTCATCTTTTCTTGTAACTTCACCTTGCTATCTTTGCGTACCTCGTATGACATCAAAGTACCCATTAGTTGAACTACGGTATATTTGTTCATGTCATTACCTTCCTCGATGGCGAAGGTACGTTTTTCCCAAGAAGAGGGAAGTCCTTCAATAAGCTTTGAGCACTTCTCCTTTTGAGTGTAGGACTTGCCGAGGGCCTCTAACTCGTTTATTATGTCAACAAAACGAGCGTAATATTCTTTCATCTTCTCGCCCTGTTGCATATGAAACATTTCGTAATCTTTGTTTACGACTACGAGTTTAGAGTCTCTTACCCTACTCGTCCCTTCATGAAGAATGAGGAGGGAGTTCCAAATTTGATATGCACTCTTACATGTGCATATCTTATTGAAATCCTCGGGCTCCAATGCGCATTGCAAGGCGTTCATTGCCTTGGCATTGCTTACCTCCGCGGCGACCTCCGCGGTAGTCCATTTCTCAAAATCTTCTTCTTTGGGTTCGATGTATTCCTTCATTGTAGTCCTCCATAAGGATGCACTCCGGAGGAAGGTTTCCATCCGGCATTTCCAATACCCATAGTTGGTATCGTTGAAGAATGGAGGCCTCGTAGAGGAATGTCCTTCCATCACCGAAGATGCTCCTTCACGGTTCCTGAAGGTGTCATAGTTGGAAGGTGGAGGCACGGTCTTGTTGTCGTTGGCAGACATAGCTGAGTATCTGGCTCTGATACCAAATGTAATGCCCTACCAGCTACTGCACAAGTACTAGAGGGGGGGTGAATAGTACTTTAAAATAATAAGGAGTATAATTCCAAATTAAATTGCAAACAACTACCAAATCAATTTGCGGAAGCTTAAATTGAATGACAAAACAAAATTAACAATGCTAACAAACGAAGTTAATGGGTTTGGATCCACCCAAGTCTCCCCGACTTGTTCCCGGTGATCCTACGTCCCAACCACCCGGATCCCCTCCGGATACTTGAGTTAGAAACCCTAACTCAAGATTTCCACTATGAATATCTTGTGAAAAACCTTCACAAGATCAAATCATACATGCAATGGCAAAGTGAATCCCACAACCCGGGATCACAATCTTCTCTCACAACCGAGAGAACCAATTAGCAATATTAAAGAGTTTAAATGAAATAAACAATCTTACCACAAAATCCTATACCTTGAGTTTTTCTTACCCAAATGGTGAAATGAAGGATTTGAGGAAGATGAAGTCACCAAGACCTAGCACCAAGGAAATGACCAGCAATCGGTGCCTAGGAATGAGTTGGAGACTTGGATCAAGCAATAGCTTGAAGAGCTCACCAAGAACAAGCTTCTCTCTAGATCTAGAAATGAGAGAGAATGGGTTTCTTGTGAGGAAGAGAGCTTTAGATTTGAGGGAGAATGGCTATCTCTTTAGAACTCAATGAATCTCTTAATGGCAGCTCTCACCTAGATAGAAATGACCTAGGTTCGTATTTATAGGGTCCCATAAAAACAAGTTAGGTCATTCACCAACGGATAGAAATCTGTGAGAATTAGTCGGTCAAAGAACAATCACTGACCGACTAGTTCATCAACTAGTCGGTCAGACAAACAACGTGGACCGACTAAGAGTAGATCTGAGAAGAGATAGAATTTCAGACCTAGAAATCTAGTCAGTCCAAGAAGACTGTCTGACCGACTAGTTTCACAACTAGTCGGTCAGCCAATGAACGTAGACCGACTAAGAGGCAAAATGAACTAGTCTGAATGCAAGTTGACTTAGTCGGTCCAAGAACAAAAGTTGACCGACTAGATTGTCAACTAGTCGGTCACCAAACGTTCTTAGACCGACTAACGATAAACAGTAGCTTAGGAGAATTTTAGCATGAACAGTAAGTCACAACTAGTCGGTCAAAGAAGCATCACTGGCCGACTAGTTCACAAACTAGTCGGTCGGTGAGTCAACGTACACCGACTAACTGTAAACAGTAAAGTCCAAGAAATTAAGGAATCAAACTAGTCGGTCCAAGAACAGTTGCCGACCGACTAGATCACCATCTAGTCGGTCAGTACTTGTTCTTGTACCAACTAACATGCACAAACAAATCCGAATCGAAGCGCGACGCTTCGAGAAAGTTAGAATGAACTTGTGCAAAGATCCTAGAGCTACGAAATGAGCGTAATGAAGATAGAAACGTAAGATATACTCAAGGCTTAACATTCTATATATCGAAGCTAAAAGACTATAAATAAAACCTTAATAAACGGTCTTTGAGAGCTTCGATTGAATCTTCATATCTTCCAAAGCGTCGCAAGAGCTTCAACGAAGATTTAGGCATGAATATGAGCTTTGGAAAGTGTTGAGATGTCGCTTTGAATGTTCTCGTGAAATTGGCGACGATCTCCAATACTGCGCTCATAAATTGTTAGTTCATGGATTATTTATGTTTGCTCATCATCAAAACCAAATCCGGGGAGTCCAATATTCAACAAGAGAGCCAACCTTAATCTGTCCGACATACTAGAATTCAGCTGAGATTTCAAAAAAATGTACACAAACATTTCTAAAGAAATTCATATGCAATGTTGAAAAGAACTTATTCTTTTATTAAATTTGATCATTTATAGACACGGGAATTTACATTGGTACAACTCAGCTCTTACGCAATCCTTGAGATGATAAGTGTTTATAAAACACATCTCTGGGGATCGCCTTCGTAAGCGGATCCGCTATCATCTCATGTGTAGATATGTACCTTATGTCTATCTTCTTGGTCTTGTCATAGTCTTTTGCAAGTTTGCAGTTCCTTTAAGATACTGCATTATCCTCTTAACCGCTTTCCAGTGTTCTTGTCCTGGGTTGGATTGGTAACGATTTACCATTCCAACGGCAAAACAGATGTCCGTTCTTGTACGCATCTTAGCGTATATAAGACTACCAACTACACTGGAATATGGAACTTTTTCCATAATTTCCTTTTCCATTTGGTTCTTTGGACATGATTTCAGACATAAATTGTCGCACTTGCTTATAGGAGTATCAATGGACTTGCAGTCCTGCATATTAAAACGTTCTAAAACCTTCTTTATATAAGTCTCATGTGAAAGAGAAAGAAGTTTTTTCGAATGATTCCTTGAAATCTTAACTCCAAGGATATATGCGGCTTCTCCCATGTCTTTCATCTCAAAAAAACTGATGAAAGCCAAGCCTTGATATCCATCACAAAGCCCTTGTCATTTCTGGCTATTAAAATGTCATCTACATATAGAGACATAATAACGTACTTGCTCTTAATCCTCTTGATATATACGCAGTTGTCTTCATCAAGCATGGAAAAACCATTTGATAAGACAACTTCTTGAAATCGTATATACCATTGCCTCGAGGATTGTTTAAGACCATATATGGATTTACGAAGTTTACAAACCTTATGTTCGTTTCCTTCTTTTACAAACCCTGTTGGTTGTTCCATATAGATCTCCTCGTCCAATTCTCCATTGAGAAAGGCAGTCTTTACATCCATCTGATGTAATTTGAGGTCTAAGCAAGCTACCATAGCCAGAATCAGGCGAATCGAGGTAAAACGGACAACAGGTGAGAAGGTCTCTTCGTAGTCTATCCCTTCCTGTTGCGTAAAACCTTTCGCGACAAGGTGAGCTTTATATCTGTCTATAGAGCCATCAGCCTTATGCTTGATCTTGAGAACCCATTTGTTCCCAATAGCTCTACGTCCTCTGGGTAAGTCAACTAAGTCCCAGACTTGGTTAACTTTCATGGATTCCAACTCTTCCTTCATCGATTCCATCCATTTGTCTTTAGCAGGGCATGATACGGCATGTTTGAAAGTAGCAGGCTCGTCATCATCTTGTAGTAAAGTCATAAAGGTTTGCGGAAATTCATCCTCAATTCTTAGAGGAGCCAACCTTGTACGACTACTACGTCTTATTTGAGATTCTTCAAGTCCTTGTTGACTCGAATTTAGATCAATTCTAATATCACTCCCACTTGGAATGTCGTTAGAAATGCTCCCACTTGGATCATTATTCCCGTATGGAATAGGATTAGTGTCATTCGTATCATCCATTGGTGAAGTTTGAAACGTATTTTCGTCTTCACCAAGAATTCTTCCACTCGAATGAGGTAATCCTTCTTGATCATTAATCTCAAATAGAGATAAGTCCTGACTTATCTCGCCCTGTCTTGGAAACTTGTTTTCCAAGAAAGTGACATCCCTCGACTCAAATTCAATTAGACCTCCATTGTCGTCCTGACTAATGAAAACATAACATTTGAAGTTTTCTGCGTATCGTATAAAGATACATTTTCTTTCCCTTGGCCCAAGTTTGCCATACTTATGGGAGGAAATATGTGCGTAGGATGCACATCCCCAAGGTTTTAAAATGTTTAAGTCAGGAGACTTTTGGTTCCACAACTCATAAGGAGTGGAGCTAACTGATTTCGAGGGTAGGCGGTTCAAAATGAAAGTGGCCGTTAATAATGCATCACCCCAAAAGGTGATTGGAAAGTTAGCTTGCGCCATCATTGAACGGACCATTTCCATTAAAGTCCTATTTCTCCTTTCAGCAACAACATTTTGTTGAGGAGTATAAGGCATAGTTACCTGATGTACTATGCCCTTTTCAACACAAAGTTCCTTAAAACTTGTTAATTGATATTCACCGCCCCTATCGGTTTGCAAGACCTTAATCTTGCGATCTAATTGATTCTCCACTAAACTCATATAGTTCTTAAAGCAGGTTAATGCTTCACTTTTGTGGGATATCAAATAGATATGTCCGAATCGGGTGAAATCATCAATAAAAGTGATGAAATAGGACTTCTCGCGTCTTGTCTTGACATTCATTGGACCACATATGTCCGAATAAATGAGCTGTAATGGAACCTCGGCCCTTGTGCCGGTTCCAAACGGCTTGCGACAAGATTTCCCCACAAGGCAATGTTCGCAGGTCGACATTTCAACCTTTGAAACATTGGATAGAAGGCCACATTTGGCAAGTCTATCCATACACGTTGGTCCAATATGACCAAGCCTTGCGTGCCAACAAATTATATCTGACTCATAAGTCGAAGAATTTGCGACAAGGAAATTTTCATTACTTAATGAAGAGTGATACATTGTATTTAATACAATAAATCCTTTAAATACTTACCCAGTACCAATTAAGGAATTATTACAACACAAGTCCAGTTTACAATCATGAAAAAACCAGCTATACCCAAGACCCATTAACACGACCACAGATATTATATTCCTTCGAATATATGGAGCGAAGAGAACATCATGAAGTAGGAAAGTGCGGCCGTTGTCCAAGACTAGCTTGCAAGTCCCAACGCCTTTCACTTCAACACGTGTGTTGTTTCCTACATAGATCCACTTCGTTCCTTGGGGTATCCGGTGATACTCCACGAAGGACCGTCTGTCCCTTGCTATGTGGTCGGTGGCACCTCGTCACCTCCACTCGTACACGAACGAGCATAGTGACCGAGCTTGTTGCACTTGAAGCACTTGATCTTCTTCAAGTCTTTCTTCTTGTGCCATTTCTTGTGCCCACCCTTATGTTTGGGTTTCTTGGTAGACTCAGGTTGCTTATTACGTTCATTAGTAGACTTCGAACGATCTTTCCGTTTTTTTCCCGTGTGAGGAACTAGCAACCATGTGCACTTCTGCACTAGGCTTGGCAGCCGCAAGCCGCTCTTCCTCTAATTCGAGGTGCTTGGAAACATCGCTGAAGGTCTTGATGCTCTCATTGTGAGTGATATGCATCTTCATTTGGTCCCACCCATTTGGTAGGGAACGTATGACTGCTTGGATTTGTTGCTCATCAGTGAGCACATGACATGCATCCTTTAACTCTGAGATTTGATTTGCCATATGTCGCAGATGTTTCCCCATGGAATGATCTGGACGTTTCTTGTATGAAACAAATCTTATAGTTAAGGCGCGAAGTTTGGACACCGATGTGCCACCAAACTTCTCCTCTAGCTTGGACCATATGTCCATGGCTAAGTCATGCTCTCGGAAGATGCGCATTATGTCATCAGCCATACTGCTTAATAACGTAATGCGTGCTATCTTGTTCTTCCGAGACCAAGCATCAAAAGCTTCCTTGTCTCGTCTGTGTTGGGCCGTAGTGCCCAACTCGGGTTCAATCATTACGTTCTTTAGAGTTTCGAACACTTCTTTCTCCTCTAAAACATATTGTATCTTGATGGACCAAAGTTTGTAATTATCGTCGTTGAGTTTTTCACCTCTGTTTAACTCATCGATGATATTCTTTGAAGCGGAAGACATTTTACTTTTAAAATGCTGCAAAAGACACAAAACCGAAGGTTTGATCAAAAAACATTGCATTAAAAATTCTTTAAAATATAATTCCCACTTGAAATGATAATAGAATATCCCATTTGGATAGTTCTAATTTCAACTCCCACTTGGAATGATATTTATAATTTGATAAGTTACTTTCGAAAAATATTGAAGATGTTACTCAAGAATCAGAAAGGTCACTACGTTCCCAATCACCATCTAGAGTAAATTTCAACATTTCCCCATCACTTTAATAGTACTCTTATAGTACTTTGCAGCGGAAAAATGTTTTTGAAAACGTATTTTTCAAAAATATTTTGCAAACGTATTTTGCAAGGCCTATACCCCATTATATGGTGTCAAAGCCAAAATATTTTGACAATTCCCCGGCCATTGCCGGGGTTGTGCCGTGCCAAGGCCGAATTCATCTTCCTTCTGAAGTGAGAGTTGCCATCACAACTTTGCCAAAACCGGATCCCCCCTTGGGAAAAATGCGATATTCCACTTTAGTACCCTTATGATACTAGTGAAATGTACGGTAATCCCATGCCATTTGCCGGGATAAGTCGTACTTGTACCAAGGCCGGATCCCCCCTTTGGGGATTTTTCTGCAAGCCATCGTCACCGGATCCCGTATGGATCCAGGCGCTTCCACCCGTATAGGAGAATTTTGCTGCAGACGACTGTCGTTGGCCCCGTATGGGCCAGTTGGCAGGTGGCCGGGGCCGAAACTACTGGCAAGGCCTCTGGCTGAATTGGTCGACCAAAAATCCCGGATTGGTCGACCAATATCGACCAAGGATCTGGCACCCCTCCCGGCGGCCAGGGCCTCTGCCCTGGCCGAGGCCGGCCATGGGCCGGCCAAGGGCCTCCGCCCTGGCTGGCCAAGGGCCTTGGCCCCTCGGCCAGGGCTGGCCATGCTCTGCCCTGGCCTTTTCCAGGGCCGGCAGGGCCCTGGCCCCTGGCTAGGGCCGGCCAGGCCCTGGCCTGAGGCCAGGGCCGGCAGGGCCCTGGCTTCCGGCCAGGGCCGGCCAGGCCCTGGCCTGGCCAGGGCCCTCTGGCCCTGGCCTGGCCGGGGCCAGGGCCCCCTGGTCGTGGCCGTGGCCGGCCAGTGCCGGCCTGGCCATGGCCGGCCTTGGCCCTTTGGCCATGTCCGGCCATGGCCCATATGGCCATGGTCGGCCACCCCCTTGTATGGGGTTGCTGCACACACTTTCCCCCCGGTGGGGTGGTTTTCGTTGTCACTTGGCCGTAGCCAACCCCCTCCGCATGGGGAGGGGGGATGCATTGCCTCTATAGCCCATTTGGCCAGGGTGATCATGCACCAAAGTTCATCTTCTCCGATGGGGATAACTACCATCTTCTTCCTCGATGAAGCACCCGTTCGTCGAGAAAGTAGTTATTCTCTAATGGCCGTGTGCCAAAAATGAAAAATAACATACTTTTAAGTTCGTAAACTACACGCTCCACATGAAGAGAGTTCACATTCCCTATGAATGGAGACTCGGCATCCATGAAGAGTGCGAGCTTGACGATATGAACGGTCGGTTCTTCCCGTCACGGAGAGTTCCTGCCATATCTGTAATGACAGAAGACCCTAACGTGAAAAGAACAACCGTTGCGTTCTCTTCGTCACGAAGCGTTCCTACCATATCCATAATGGTAGGATACCCATTCGTGAAAAAGACAACGCCTCGTTCATCGGTTCGACGGGGCGGCGGTTTGACCGGGGCGAACCCGTATGGCTCGGATACCAATGTGGGATCCTGACAAAACAATGACGTTAGGATCGAATAATAAAGTCTAGACTTACGCTTGCGTACGCGGCACCGTAATCTCGGAACTTCGCCCTCGGATTCGCCACAACGGTCGATACTTCGTCACGGCGGATCGAAGCAGAGTTTCACCGCCAAAATCTCTAACTAGAAGAGGATTTTAATGGAAGGGAGAAGAAGAACATAAGATGCCTTATGCAAACTTATGGCATGGAAAGTGTGGAATGAATGCCTTACCCTTGGGTCCTATTTATAGGCTTTAGGGGTGGTTATTGTAGGAAATAACCAATTATAAGCTTATTAGCCTATATTAGCACATTCATTTATCCTCTTCTTCATTCACTTATCAAGTGCATTTATGCACTTATAAAGTGAGTTTTTCCACTTATCGAGTGGCTTTTTCCACTTATTGAGTGGTCCTTTTCACACGAGAAAAGGTTCCCTTCGTGCACGCTTTCGTGCACGCGACATCTGAGGTCCGTATACCCTCATACATCCCCTCATGGGTGTATTCATGTCGTCCATATCCAACAAGCAAAAGGATGTGACACATCAAAATATGGAGATGTCAATTAATATATATATAATGGGTTTGGGGTGTAAAAGATTTTTGTTGCCGTCATAAGAGGTGATATTTATTCAATCAAATCTATACGGTCCTCTCGCTGTCGAGAGAATTCGGGTTTATTGAAAGCATAAAAATTTCTACACTACTGGATTGATATCACCTATAGCAAAAGGCGGATCCAGTATCTTTGCCGGTGCAGGCAACTGCTCCAACTGCTCTTTCCGTGGCTCCGCCAGGCGCGTATGTCCACGGACTCCAACAAACTCCAGCAATGCATCCTCCAGCATTCCCACAAGGACTCCACCTGTACCCTGCAGAGAATAGGATGCATCAGTTCGCTGCAAAAAATTCACCCTCATAATAAAAGTATCCCAAAGAGGATCGTCTATAGAAATGTATGGAATAAATAATGGTGGACGATACTTCCCTGGAAATAATCCAATATTCTCACGTGCCGTGATAGCTGTCTCCACGGTGTCTTCTCTATGCTGCTCTGGTAAATCTAGATCATAGGTGTGGACCTCATCGAGATGCTCCTCATCATCGTCAGACTCATCCCATTGCACCTCTTGATCATATTCATATGCGTCCATGGGTGCTAACTCCTCGCTCTCCTCCTCATATACGTCCCATCGTACCTCTTAATCGTATGTACATGAATCCTGCAAAAGGCACGATGAATCATAAAAAACATCATACACGGGAGGGAAATCAAAGATAAAGGGCGAGGGAGTAAAGAGATCTCCCTGAAGGGGGGCCAAAAGCTCTGTGGGGTAGTCCTCTGGGTCAGTGGGAGGATGAGGTGGCTGCGGAAGCTCTAATGGAGGAGGATAGTGCTTAGGATCCTCATGAATGGCTGTGTCCTCGTCCCGATGCACGAACTCCTCGGTGATAAGCTCTGGCTCTGTGTGTAAGGCCTCCTCAAAAGCATGCTCTGACTCCGTATGTGAGGCCTCCTTGGCAATATGCTCTGGCTCGATAGTGTGCTCCTTTGCCTTCTCATCAACTATCAATGTAGGATCTCTCTGGGATGGTGATGCTGGCTGCTCAGGTGTGTCAACTTGTGGGGATGTATCATGTGGAGGGGAATGCCCGCAAGCAATCCGAAAATATAGTCTATCCCCCTCAAGACTGATATGGATGTCCTCCTCAATTGTTTCTGCAGCTGAAACACGGTTCATAACAAAATCTGCAAATCGTAGCTCAAATGCATCACATGCTGTAATGCTGTCTGAACCGGTGAACCTCACTGACTCCAAGAGACCCTCCAATAATCTCTAAAATCCATCCTCCTCTGGCTGCGCTGGTGGCTCAATTTCTGCTTCCTCCACTGTACCTTCGTCCATCCACTCTTCATATGCAACAGCTGTATTGTAGGATGTGGGATCGACGGCGGCACATTCTGGCTCTGGTAATATGATTGGAGATGCTTCTTGCCCATAAGATCAAGGAACAGAACTGATATCTTGGGGAATCATCGCAACCTTAAACATGAGCGCATTCATTTCAAGTTGCCTCTTCACCCGTTCCAATAGAAGGTTACCCTTTTCAAGCCCGGCTTGCATTTCAACCTGGTGTGCATGCATCTCATCAAAAAAGATCCTTTGTCTCTCATCAAGCTCGGGCCAGTGCATCTCCTCAAAAAAGTATTCTCCCATCTGAGCACTCTGATCATAATAGTATTCTCCCATCTGAGCACTCTGATCAAAATCTGTGGTCCACGTAGTGTAATCCATAACACCTGATCAACAAAGATAAATACCTGGAGAAAAATATTAGTGGCACAAAAGAACATAGAAATGATAGTAATGGTGGTGGGGGTGAAAATTTCCCTTTTTAAAAAATTTTTTTATAGTCAAATCAACCTAATTGTGACAAATTGGCACCCAACGGGAAACACCTCCCCGGTAACGGCGCCAAAAACTTGATCGACCCCCGGATATACACCAGGAGAACGATTGTAGTTTTACCGCAAGCGCACGGTCGAGTGGCGAGCGGGTATCGAACACGAGGAGGTGGTGTTGGCTCCAATCTATCCTAGGTTGGTTCGACTACAAATGTATTATTGGTGGAGATGGGTATGGTATGGTGTAATGACAATGGAGGTGGATGTCGGTGTCGGTGATAAAGATGTTGGATAAAATATCGATTCAAATATAATATAATAGAAGTGTCTAGAGCTAGGGAATCCCCACTACGGATCGTCATGCATCATTGTGAATAGTGAATCTCAATATTACTAGACTTGCGTTGAGGTGAACTAGTCGTAACTGAATATAGAACCAAGCTCACGCTCTCGTGCTATTGCCGGTCTATAGAAACCTAGGATAGGGCCCAATCTCTTGCAAACCCTAGCCTAAGCCAGTAGCATTAGGATCAACATCATCGTTCAATCACCCCTCGAGCCCACTCTCGTGCAAACTCGAGTTACGATCTAGGTTGTGATAGTTTGTATTCGTCCAATCTCTTGCAAACGAATATGGGTATAGATTTATAATAAAAATCCTAGCTTTGGTCCAATCTCTTGCAAACCAAGTCTAGAGAATCTCGATTATAAACCTAAATCGAATAGCTAGGCCTTCCCATCGATTAGAATCCAATCTCTTGCAAACCCTAGAACGATGGAAATCCCTAGCTATCCGTAATAAATCGATCACAACCTAACCTCCTAGTAATTCTAGCAATTTAGAAATTCATTCATCACAAATCTGAAATTAGATCCATAGGGTTCATACACATGCCCTAGAACAACAAATCTACTCAAGCATAGCAATAACTATATGAGAATCAATAAAAATCATTGCTTGCATACAAAAAGATAGAAAAACAAAGATTCAAATAACAAGAATAAAATACTTAGCTTTTATGAAGATCTTTAATCCAAAATACAAGCTTTTAGATCCAAGAGGGGGCCTAGGGCATGGCCTAACCTCTAAAATAACTCCTAAGAAAACATATGGGGAACTTCTCTCTAATGGTGGCTACAAAACCCTTATATAGTCCCCCAAAACCCTAGAAAAATAACCCTAGAAAAACCCCCAAAATCGTGCCCAAAAACAGCCCAAACCGCAACTTAAAATCTGGGCCCAGGCCGCACTCGGCCGAGTGGCACATGTGACTCGGCCGAGTGGAAATTCCAGCATTGCAACATCAACTTGCAGAAATTCCCCAGATTTCATCCGACCTCCGATTTGCGTGTTCTTGGCGGCGTTGGAACCTTCATGAAGTCTACTATCCATAAAAAATATGAGAAAAATACTTTGATTGCTGGAATGATATCAAATTTCAAAAGAGTGAGAGGCTGTCTGAAAATCTGGGCGCTGCGTGTCCTCGGCATCACTCGACCGAGCGGCAACTGTCACTCGGCCGAGCGGCTTTTTGTACTCGGTCGAGTCAGAGCTTGTAGTCGACAGACGGATTACAATAAGTCTGGTCTTTTGGATGCCGTCGTTCGTGTGCCACTCGGGCGAGTGGTGTCTCCATACTCGGCCGAGTGGGATGTCATCACTCGGCCGAGTGCACGCTAATCTTCAAGTAATTGCGTGTCCGATCTGACCGACCGAGCGAGCTTCTTTGCTCGGCCGAGTGACTCCTTCACTCGGCCGAGTGGCATGCTGGAAATGCCCAATCTTCATCATTTCGCTTCCTCGTCGCTCCTACGACGTTCTTTCTTCTTCCACTCGTCTTCTATCGCTGATAGGTCCTCAATAAGTCCATGAGCGATGCTCCATTACGCGTGCAAGTTCTTTAAGCTCATTTTTTGCTCCCAATTGCTCATATTTCCTGAAATCCGACAAAAACAAGAAATAGTGAAAAGTAACACAATATCATCGAATAATCGTGAAAATTGCAATATGAGCAACCGAAATGGCATGCAAATATGCAGAAAAAAGGTGTAAAATATGGACCGATCAGTAACGTTCTCACTTTTGTTGTATTTTGGGAAGCGGGTTACAGGTTGTAGTGGTGGCCCATGCAGGTCATGAACTTGTAAACTCCAGAACAATAGAAATATTATCATTAGCTAAAACGTCTAGAATTTACCTCGTACATGGAATTTACTCCGGTATCTTGTCTTGGCATAATAGAAAGAGCCAACACCAGGATTATAAGAAGATTTGGTTAGACACACATGCTTGTTAGTTAGATACCTTTGCTATGATTTAGTATTATTATCCACCTTAGTGGTTTCTCACCCAGCCCTGACCAAATTAGATTCCGAAGCTTCATTAAGTCGTTCGCTCAGACCTATCGAAATTTCTGGCCCAGCAGATCATAGTAACCGTCGCTTCTATGCAAGTCGAACTGGAGAAGCCTGCGGTGGTTCGAGACTTCGAAGACGTATTTTCGGAGAATATTTTTGGATTGTCGCCTGATCGAGCGTTGGAATTCAGTGTCGAACTCGTGTCGAATAGTCAACCGATATCGAAGGCACCTTATTGTATGGCTCCTGTAGAACTGGAAGAGCGACGTAAGCAATTGGACGACGTATTACAGAAAGGATTCATCAATCCCAATGTATTTCCCTGGGGTGCGCCTGTGCTGTTGGTCAAGAAGAAGGATGGGTCGAGAAAAATTTGCGTGGATTATCGGGATCCGGACTAAGTCACTGTGAAGAACAAGCACCCGTTACCTCGCGTCGATGAAATTTTCGATCAACTTGGTGGATCACGAGTCTTCTCGAAGTTGGTTCTCAGGAGTGGATACCATCAGGTGAAGGTCAAGAATGAAGACATCTACAAGACAGCTTTCTGGACCAAGCATGGGTACTATGATTTCGTTGTCATGCCGTTCGGTGTGACCAACTCCCTTGCAGTATTCACGAAATCTCATGAATCTCATATTTTACGAGTTTCTTGATAATCTCGTAGTGATATTAATATATAATACATTAGGTCTATTCAAAGAGAGAAGAAGAGTATGCAGAGCATTTGCACATGCTATCAGACACTGTCCTCATCGTACCAACAAGCCGATGACATCTGAACCTTCTGGATCTACTCAGCGTGGACCACCACCGGCTCCACAACAAAGGCTTTTGAGCAAGTGAGGCAGAACCAGCCGAGGTGACCGGCATTCATCATGCCAACTGCAGAGGCAGAGACTGTTGAGCAAGTGATCTCAAATAATGCCTGACCTTTCCTTTATAGTATTTACGATATAAGTATATTAGATCCATTGGTATTAATTGTGAGGTTCGTAGTGTATATATATAGTATGTCTGGACCCATGTGTGTGGATCTCTGTGTCCCACTCATGTATGCGTATGCATACCCTTAGTATATTACGATTGTCTATTTTGTTATATATGCATTTGCAGCGATATATATATATATATATATATATATATATATATATATATATATATATATATATATATATATATATATATATATATAGAGGAAAAAAAACAATATATATATATATAGGAAAATTGTCAAATAAGAACATTTCGCACCGTGCGAAAATGTTTTTAGTTTTTTTTGAAATTTTTTTTCAAAAATTCTTTTTTCCACCCACATTATATATTGTTATACCCCCCTCAAAAAATAATCGTTGAGAAATAATGTCATTTGGCCTTCGATCAAGGCATTTCATTAAATTCACACGTTTTGAGACCGTTAAATTTGTAACGGGTGGATGTGTGCTCTAATCCCCAACGGGTTCACCCATTATTTTCCCTGGGGTATATAATTGTATGGATTAAACATCAAAAAAATTTTGAAAAAAAATTTCAAAAAAATTAAAAATAAGTTTTCGCACGGTGCGAAAACCCCTTTTTTCGCAACCGAAGATCACTATATATATATATGTATATATGTATATGTATATGTATATATATATATATATATGTATATATATATATATATATGTATGTATATATATATATATGTATGTATATATATATATATGTATGTATATATATATATATGTATATATATATATATATGTATATATATATATATATGTATATATATATATATATGTATATATATATATATATATGTATCATATATATATATGTATATATATATGTATATATATACATATATGTATATATATATAGATATGTATATATATATATCTGTGTGTGCGAAAAATGTACTTAAGAACGTGCGTAGGTAATATGTATATATATATATATATATATATATATATATATATATATATATATATATATATATATATATATATATATATATATATATATATATATATAGTGCATAGGCAGGTTGCAGGGGTGGTCCTCATCTCTTTTATCCATTGCTGGGCGTATTGAGCTGGTTAAATCAGTTATCTATGGCATGGTTGGGTTTTGGATGCAAGCTTTTTGCATACCTAAGTCTGTTCTTTGCATGCTCACCTCCATGTGCAGGAAATTTATCTGGGGGAAAAACCATCTTTGGACCTGTAATGATATGTGTGTTCCCAAGCAGGAAGGGGTGGTTGTGATCAGGAGCTTTACGGAGTTAAACAAAGCTTATGGTATTAAGCTTTCATGGCGCATGCTTTCTCACAAGGGTGTCTGGGCTACTTACATGAGGAACCATTATATGAGTAACATGGGGTTTTTTCTGGCCAAGCCCCATCCTATGCAGTCTGGAACATGGAAATTTATACTACATTGCCGTGAATTTACCAGGAAACTTACCAAACGCAATGTTAGGGATAGCTCTTCTACCCTCTTCTGGTATGATAATTGGCTTCCCTCACTACCACAAAAAAACGCTTGCATAGCGCTTTTTTTTACACTTGGATAGCGCTTTTAAGCGCTATCCAAGCTACCGCTATGGTAGCTTGGATAGCGCTTTTATAAGCGCTATCTAAGTGGTTTACTTAGATAGCGCTTATAAAAGCGCTATCCAAGCTACCGCTATGGTAGCTTACATAGCGCTTTTTTAAGCGCTATCTAAGTGGTTTACTAAGATATCGCTTTACTAACATAGCGCTTTTGGAAGCGCTATTCAAGATTACTCGAGAAATTTTGATATATACCTTTTCTAATGTTTGGACTGACCGTGGCTAATATGCATTAGCCACGGACAGTCCGTGGCTAATGTGTATTAGCCACGGACTAGCCATGGCTAATGTTTAAATTTTTTTTTTAAAAAAAGAAAATCAAACAAATTTCATCAAAATTCACTGTAGAATTAAAACAATTTTCCTACAAACACAGATTTTCGTCCATGTAGCATGCAACAACATGCCCCACAGATTTTTCATTACCAAGACTCCAACGCACACTTACAGACATCATAAGCAACATAGGTTACATCACATAGCCTTTATTCAGACAGCCACAATCTATATCGTTCGAATTCAGAAAACACATGTAGAAACCAAACCTGGCTTTGCTGCTCCAATAAGCCACAACATAACGACAATTGAATTAATACCACAAAAACACACAAACTACTAGAAAGATGGCCATATACTCCCAGTCTCAGAACAATCCCTTCTTATCTTTCGCAGTCTTCTCCTTCTCATCAGTCTCCTCTGCGTCCCAGCAGTGGAGGGTGGATCTCAGTGATTCCGCCCTTTCCACCGAAGCAGAGAAGCTTTGATACACCATCAGACCGCCGCCGGGAAGCTCCTGTTCCACCATGTCCATGCTCTGGAATCCATCAACGTCCACCTTCTGGCCCCAAGAGCCGCCCTGCCTGCGGCCGCCAAAGATGGTCACTGCAACAGAGAAGTCGGTGGGAACAAAGCAGCTGAGCACCCGCTCAACCAATCCGCCAAATCCCAACCTCATGATTGCTGTATTCATTTGAACCGTCCCTCTCTGCCTGCAAATTTTCACACTCTAATCTTGTAATTACCTCCAACAAAAAAACCAACATCTACAACCATGTGAATATATCACAAGTTCTAGTTATTTTCCTACAAATGACCATATGCATACATTTTCACTAATGCTATTTATCGAACATAGAAACTAAATAAATCCTAAGTTCCATTGCACACACCAAATTTTAGATAACCATGAACTCTGAAATATGCCTCATAGCCTTGAATCTTTCACTCAATGATTTTGTAAAAAAGATTATGTACTTATAAGAGAATAAGACCAAGTATACCTTTCCCATGTCACCAAAAATTACGACTCGTTGCAATGAATTCTGTCCTGGATAAGGAGATGCACGGAACGAATACGCCTTGCTCCAAACATATGTTCCATCAAACAATTGATGGCCGAGCTTCAGGTATATCTAAAATTAGAAGCAAAAAAACATAAGAATATCACAATTTGAAAACACATCAACCATAAGATAGTTAAAAGATGAAGGTACTGAAAGTTTACACAGCATTCGGCCACAAGTCTTTCAAGAAGCTTGTATGTATGTAACCAGGATGCCTCCATCCAAAGGTCCTGGCCGGTGAACCTGCATGAAGGAACCAAAAACGTCGCTACTAGATTCGTACACAAAAAAAAGAAAGAAAAGAAGAAAAGAATCGCGTCATAGTTTCATTTATGCCGCTAACTGCTTCAAAGCTCTTAAGTTGGATAACTGATTTTGGGCTCATACCGCACATATCATTGCGACTAAATGTCAATGTTCCGACTAGTGAGTGAGTTTTTGGCCCTTTTTCATGTCCCCATTCGACAAAGGGGATTGCTTCATCTACGTCATATCCGCTGGTCCTGGTCACTGTCATCTGAAAATAAGAACAAACATGGAGAAAAATCAGAATTCTTGTTTCTGGATGAAGAGCAAAAAAAACAAAACAAAATCCATGAGACACTTTCAAATATAACAAAAAGTCATTGACAAATTCTAGATAAAGATATCTGGAAATTTTTTTCACAAGTCAATTGTTTAATCAAAACTAGAAGCAGATCAAGATAACAATAACAAGTTTGAAATGGGGTTTTCCATAAAAAGGAATGGGATTATAAAAAGAAGGCAAACACACACACTTCTACCAAGCTGCCCAATGATTCATATAACTATCAAAGATTGTCCCTACTCAAAAACAGCAAGTTATTGCTCCCCAAACAATAAGCTATGAAGAGCAAGAGCAAAGAGAATATTCATTTTCGCTCTGTTGCATTCTCCTCATCTTTACCAAATCTCAACATGCTTTTCTAATCTTGTAAGAGTCTTGATGTGCATTTATTTTTATTAGTTTTATTGAATTTGTTTTAGGTTGGTCTTAATGCATTGTATCCTTATGAACTCACATAGGTAATGTGGTATTACCAACCAAATCATTCAAATACTCCAACTTGTTCTGTCCATATTGCAGACTGTAGAAAAACAAGCAATCATTCGGTATGAAGTTGAGGTCTAGAAAATGCATTTTTATGTCATCACCTATCAAGCATAGGTCCCCTTATTTTGTGCATACTACTTCAGTATGAAGTTGAGGTCTATTTCAAAAAGAATCTCAAAATAGGTCCCCTTATTTTGTGAATACTACTTCAGTACTTACTTTGTTGACATGATTAGGGCATCACCTATCAAGCATACATATCCCAACATGCACATCAGCTTTAATCTTCTATTCTGTAGTAATGGATGAAAGAATGTCTCTATATTAAAATCTCACTAATGATTATGTACATGGTTATTTTTATTCTCCTTTGTCAGACTTTTTCTTAGATATATGAAAATAAAATTATTGGAACACTTGATAAAAAAATTCCCTACCCCACCCAAAATTCAAAAACCACAAAGGAGAAGCAACAATAATATACAGATAAACAAATTCCTCTCAGAAAACAAATAAATTGATAAATATAGTAGTATTAGCTGCATTGATAATAGTACTAACCTATTTGTTTTGTTTTTTGTTTCTTTGAAATCACTCTCACTCCTTTACAAGAAATGATCCCTCATGTTGTTTTCTATACAAGAAACACTCTGTTGTCTACCAGTTGTAAGCCGATGGGTGAGAGAGCAATGGGTGCAAATCTTGATCAAGGTTATGGGGTGAATAGCATTCAAGTTTATGGCTGCATTCTGTCTGATATTCTAGCTTATGCATGTGTTGTGTATCAGTAGCTGCCAAACTCGAAACAGCTGAAAATATCTCATTGTTGGATGCAACAACCCTAACCTGTACACTAGCCATCTCAGACACTAGTCCTAAAACATAACCGTCGGTCACATTTTCAATGGTGAACTGGCAGATAGGATGTCCGAATAATTGAGTTCAAGCTACAAATCACTATGAAGCAATAATGCATTGATGCATGTTTTTCATCTACCAGAAAACAGAAATACCTATACCAATTTTCCTTGTTCCACTTTATCATCCAACATGAATATCAGTATGTGATACACCACTGCTAGTCCTAGCAACTCCATCAACTATGATATACCTGTTCTCCTCCACTATGCACCAATCAGTATGTGAAACTGACGGGACTTGAAAGAAAGTTCAATTTTTTATCATTGATGACATGAAAGCCGTTTGAGCAAATGATGGTCTTTTGAACTGGTTGAAGAGGTTCAAAAAATTTGGAACAGACCCACTTTGCTTTCAGATTTGTCACATGATAGTATGAAGTTGAGGTCTAGAAAATGCATTTTTATCATTGATGACATGAAAGCCGTTTGAGCGATGCTCTTTTCACCCGAGTCGACATTTATAGCTCATTTTGTATAGATGATCACATAGTTTTCTTCAAAATAACTGAACACATTCATCAATACCATGATCCATGAGGACGGTTCATCCGTGGTGGTGTCCCATATGGAAGCCTAGGAGAAGATGATGGCCATGGGTATGGCGTACTTGCAGATGAGTGGAAGGCGAAATATAATTAAAGGGGGTCTTCTGAAAAATATATTAGTCAATACATGATGAAAGAATGATACATGACAAGAATAATAACAGAAATTTCGATACAAGATGACGGTCTGATTAGTTCTCCTATGATAGCTAAACGTACACAATTAGCCCCACAGGGCCATCAGCTTCAGTATATTGAGTCATGATCACATAAAAGTGCTTTAGGTGTGGTTCTGGAAAAAAAACCTCCAACATGTCGTTCTTGAGCTACCTAAATCTAATATCCAAATTTACCACCACTGAATCTTGTTTGGTCTATTGATATGATAGGGATTTTGGTCAATCCATAGTGATCCAAACCAGTATAGGAGGCTACATTGAACAATATATAGTTGTCGAGTATGCATGAGAGTAAAACTTTAAAAAAATTCTAAATTAAGTACATGATCCTTCTGCAAATTTTGGATTTAGCAGACATGATGTAGGATGTAACCATAGTTGAAGATTAAGGCATGTGATTAGGAGTATAAGATTAAAAAAAATTGTCTACAACATTTGAAGATAATATCATATGCAATGAAACAACATTTACACCCAAGTTCCAATAGTTAAAGCTGTGAGCTTCCTCGGGGTAAGGTTTGCAGTTGGAGAATGTT
The DNA here is from genome assembly GCA_030789695.1 of Scilla litardierei. Taxonomy (NCBI): domain Eukaryota; kingdom Viridiplantae; phylum Streptophyta; class Magnoliopsida; order Asparagales; family Asparagaceae; genus Scilla; species Scilla litardierei. The sequence goes on from CM061142.1 coordinate 247,106,019, forward strand.
ACTGTAAGTTGTTTGGTGACGGCCGTGCCATTCATAAGGCGGTGGTGTCCTCGAGGCATTGCGTTTGATCTGAGAAACTCCTGGCATATTTAGATGTGCACTTGGACTACTATATGATGGTGGATCTGACGGGTAAGTATAACCAGGCCTGCCGATTGAGCTGGGACTTTCAAAGCTTGGTTTTCCATATCCATCTGGAGGAATTTGACGAACACTGGGATCATGGGAATGTGTACTAGCACTGTTATACAAGGGTGTATAATGTCCATACTGGCTCATATCCGAAAGAGAGAGATTCACATCAGCTAGCCTTCCCTGGTATTGAACAGAAATATCAGGGGAAGCATATGCTGTGTTATCCTGCACAGTCAACACATTGTCAATGTTTGCTCCCTAATAAACATTCTGATATTGAAGGTAATCAAAATAAAATAAGAAAGTCTTGTTCATTTCAACTTAAATAAGCAGATGCTCATTCAGAATACAAAATTACGGCAGAGAAGTATCCAACCAATTTGCAAAAAGATTTCAAAACATTCAGCATACATTGAGATGAAAAATATTAGATCATTGATACTGATCTAATACCATGCAATTTTCAGGCTTGCTCATTGATGCGATTGGCCACCAAATTAGTCTCATGGCTTGTAAACTATGTGGAACAAGATGCTGATTGTTGAGTATGTACTTGATTGTTTACTCTACATACAGCTCGGCCTAACACCATGAATTAACAAAGATGTTATGCCAAGATAAGATATAAATAAAATTTCTTGAATGTACCCAAACTCATAATTTAAATACTGCAATCATAGATCATCTAAGTTGGTTATAAATCAACACCAGAATTATGATCATACATAATTGTGACAATAAACTTCTTTCATTGATCATTATTGAAAATCACTCATCAGAAAAAATCAATTGCTAGTCAGTTGTCTGACCATTGTCCTATTATGTCGGATACATGTAATGGTACTATGAGAACAAAATTATTTTGGTTTGAGAAATTACAGGCTCAAAATGAAGGTGTTAGAGCACCTTCTTCCTCCATATTCATTAAGCGTTAATGAATATGCTCATTGATTAAAGGATAAACCATCGATGATTGCTAAAAGTGTTGTTGCCTTACAAAGGGCTCGGCGACATGGGATAGAGCTGTAGGAGAGGCGGCTGCATGTTCATAAATTAAATAATTACATAAATTTTCAGCAACATTTGAACTATTTGGGAACAAAAACCCTAAATTTTAACGAAATTGGGGGAGAGGGGTACTGTTGGTGGCAACGATCTATGAACTTCGTGTTTGATGATAACAAACGAGTGTGAACTATTTAACGTGTGTGTTGAGTGTTTCAGGAATGGCGAACGTATGATTAACTTACGAAGGGAATTGATCAATGTGCAAAGAAGAACAGGGAAATACCAAGTTTTATTATATACTTATATACGTACTTATATATGATTGCCAAAGTTTTTTTTAATAAGCACTGGACCTTATTTTTTTGAATTGGTGATCTATTAAAAGGAGCCCTGGGTTTTATCATTAGAAGCAAGCCAACAAAAAAAAAACCTAAAAACCCCAAGCACCCAACGTAGCACAGGGCCGGCCTATTTTTTTTGAATGAAACAGGGTACATCATCAAATAAAGAGAGCCCATTTTTTTATAAACAATACAGCAAGGTCTTTTTCAACATCAGCGTGTGGGCCGCATTTCTTTTGAGGTGGCTTCCGAATTTTTTTTAAAGAGCTGCACAATGTCTTTTGACACCAAAAGAATTACCGAGAGCCCAACACTTCTTGTTTGATTTATCAACAAAAAAAGGCATCATTTCTTTTAAGAACCCTAGCACAGCCGGCCGAATAACAAAGAGGGTTCTTCTTTTTTTGGGAGAAGCAGCCGAAACATTGTTTGCATCTTCAACCTATTAAAAGAATCATAAATTCCCAAGAGCCATTCATAGAAGAGCCTCTGCTGATTTGTGTTGACAAAAAGGCTCACCAAAAATCCCGAGAGGCGCCGTTTGTTGTTTTTCTGTGAAATCTTTAGAAGGGCACAAAGCAATTGGCCAAATCTCTCTTTGTCCTGTTTTTCTTTTGATATTTTCATACACTTCTTTGGGTTTCAAGGGGCCACACGAAATCCTGTGCACACAAGAATTGAGGTCCAAGGGTGAATTAAAAGCAACTAATTTGAACGAGGGGCAACCCACGCAAGCCGCATATATTTTAAGAGAGCCTGTCATCAGAAAAAATTCAAGAAGGGGCGCATGCACAATTCTCTTTGTCTATTTCCAAGCAGCCGAAACTTGGAGAGATCTGCATCAATAATCCAAAAGCTGCCCTAACTTTCAGACGGTGATCAAAAAGTGAGGTGCCTCAAGTTTCAATCTTTGGTGGAAGGCGCAAGTTTCATCGAGAGGGGAGCCGAACTATCGAGGAGACATCGAGAGACCACCACTACTTGCCAGACGACGTCTGGCCCATACTGATTGATGAAGACGACACCGCTACACGATCTGAGCATTCTAAACTCTCTTGTTTATTATATTGTGTAGTATTTGTGTTAGTTCTTCGTAGGGGAAACTTTACCTTTTTGTGTTATTTTTTGGGGACCTGACGACTTTGGGAGTCGTCACGGAGGGAGAGCATCTTACTAGATTGAGAGTGTAGAGCATATGGTGTGCGTACGAGCTAGGTGAGAGTAGATTTGGGATCTTGACTCATTGTAGCTGTACTTGATTACATTCTATCTAGTAGTTGCTTTCGGGGCTGGAGTAGGTCGTGGGGACGACCGAACCAGGGTATATCTGTGCGTATTCTGTGATTGCTATTTTATTGCTCTGTCTGTGCTTATAACTGCATGTGGTTGTTCGTGGGTTGCACGAATATTTTTAATAGCCTATTCACCCCCCCTCTAGGCTACGATCCAGATCCAACAAGTGGTATCGGAGCCAGTTTAGAGGATCTAGCCTAGATTTTTAGATGACCATGAATATATCTGATTGTGCTTTTGCTGAAGGTCAGTCTATAGCCCGTCCCCCTAGGTTTAACGGTGTAGACTTTGCTTATTGGAAGGCTAGGATGAAAATCTATTTAGTGTCTGTTGATTATGATGTGTGGGATATTGTTGAAAATGGTTATAGTCTACCCACTATTAAAATTGAAGACACTGTTATGACTAAGCCTAAAGACAAGTGGGATTTAGCTGATAAAAAACTTTATACTCTTAATGGTAAAGCTATGAATGCGCTTATATGCTCTCTTGATAAATCTGAGTTTAATCGTATCTCACACTGTCTAACTGCGCAGGAAATCTGGCATACTCTGGAGGTGACACACGAGGGAACATCGCAAGTGAAGGAATCCAGACTTGCATTGCTTTCCACAGAATATGAGAGCTTCCGCATGCAACCAACAGAATCTGTGAAAGAGATGTTTGCGAGGTTCACGGACATCGTCTACAAATCCAGTTCCCTCGGTAAGCCATACTCTAGCCATGAACAGGTACGAAAGATCTTAAGGGCGCTACCAAGCTCGTTCAGGCCTAAAGTCACCGCTATTCAAGAAGCTAAGGACTTGTCAACAATGAAAGTGGAGGACTTGATAGGCAACCTAATGTCACACGAGCTTGAGTTGCAGAGTATAGAAGCCAGAGAGAAACCTGAAGAGAAGACCAAAGCTTCCACACCATTAGCTCTTCAAGCTAACGACGACGATCTTGATGAAGAGCAAGCCCTAATGGTCAGAAACTTCAGGAGATACATTCAGACTGATCAAGGAAGATCTGAGATGGGAAAAAGGTTTATTCGTTCTAATAATTCTAATTTTGGTAGAAATTCCTATGATCAGAAAGCTATTAATAGAAGTGAATGTTTTAAATGCAGGAAGAAAGGGCACCACATAAAAGATTGCCCACAACAACACACAGCTCAAGTTACAAAAGGGAAAACGAAAGTGCTGACGTGGGATATGGATAGCGAAGCTGAGGAGGAGGATGAGGAACATGAAGCTCACTCATGCATGTCATTGATGGCCAAACACAATGAGGTAGAATCTCCCACTAAAGCTGAATTCTTAGAAATCTGTAAAGGAATGCAACATAGAATTGATGAGCTAGAAGCTGATGTGGAATGTTATAGGAATGATAATTTTGATATGCAACAAGCGGAGTATGACATGTCTATAGAATTGAAAAATCTTAAACAAGAGCTTGTTGCATGCAAATCTACCATCACCATTTTAGAAAAAGAGAAAGCTAGCTTGCCTGAAAAAACTGATTGTCTTTCATGTCCCTCTTTATTAAATGATATTAGCATGTATAAGCTAGATAAGATAAAGCTTGAAGTTGAAAATGAATTGCTTTCTGAAAAGATTAACATGCTAAATCTTGAACTTAAAGAGAAAATGAGGGATTTTGAAAAGAAAGAAGAGGAAAACAAGCAAGCTTTCGTTAGTAAATGCACTGTGCTTATGAACGAAAATGATCATTTGAAATCCAAAGTTGCTAGTTTAGAATTGTCATTAAAGAGATTTTCCATTGGTAAACAAAATTTGGACATTATACTTGGAAATCAACTTTATGGCAATAATAGACGAGGACTAGGATATGGTTCTAAAAATGTTGAAAAATCAAATTATAGAAAAGTTCACATTGAAACAATAAAAGTTGAAAATTGTCATGCAAAGTGCTTTACATGTGGATGCGTTGGTCACACTTCATATCATTGCAAATGTAGGAACAAAAACATTAAGTTCAAACAAATATGGGTTCCTAAATCTTTGATGACTAACGTGAGTGGACCTTGTTGGATTCCAAGGTCACACACTACACCTCTTTTGTAGGTGGATGGAAATTTGACGAGGAGCAATAATTTGAATATCTCATTATTTTTAGCTCCTTAGTCAAACGGCGACGCGAAGGTATATCTCATTCTTTGAACTTAATGAATATCTTCATAGTTTGCTTTGTGTGTGCGTGACTTTTCCTTGTTTGTGTGCTAGTAGTTGCATTGCTATGTGTGCATGATTCTTTTTGTTTGTGTGATTGCATCTCATGTTTGCTTTAGTACTTCATGCATAAAAAAAAACTGAAAAACTGAAAACAAACAAAAAATATTTGGTGCTTAAATGTGTATCTTTCTCTTTGATTCGTTAAAAGAAGTATTCATGAAAGATTTTCATATCTATGTAGAAATTGGTGTATTATTTCTTTTGCCACATGCGCATGTTCATCTTTCTAAATATTCATGGCATATTCAATGAATGAAAATAACTTGATTTTTGCACCACCTATTTCACTTCCACATGTGTTACTATTGTTGCACATTTGGAAACATTGTTTATGAAGTATGGAAAGTGAATGTAGGAGGAAAACTTAACTGAAAATCTAAGGGATATGATATACCTTGCCATGGATAAAAATTGAGCAAAAAATTTGTTGGTATAAGTATTTTAAAAAAAATGTGAAAACAAAAGATAATTGCTCCGTATGGAAAATGGATACAATCCTTGGCAACGGTATTACCCACGAGTATCCAACATAAGCTTTATGGGTAAACTTTAGCGTTGGTGTGTTTACTCGTCAAGCAATGCCACCCCCACATCTAAGAGTCCTTATAGGCTATGTTTTGGGGTGTGGTACCTTGAACTCATTTTTAATGAGGTGGGAAAAATCAATCCTAGGTGATAGAATGTTAGTTGGAAAATGTGGATTGGTTCCGGTTGACTTTCTTAATGATTCTCCCTATGTGCTTCAATTTTAATCATCACACGTACACGTTGGTGTTGAAGTCTAGGTTGTTTAATTTCATTGGGTTTTGTCTTGCTTATTCCTTGATAGTAAGCATGCAATTGTTGGTAATGGTTAATAATACTCTATTTTTGCATGATATATGATTTTGACTTCTTGGTATGACTTTTGATGATAACAAAGGGGGAGAAAAATTTGGGAAGATTTGGTATTTACTCGGTGTGCTGGGTATATATGATTGTTTGATTAAGGGGGAGGATTGATGAATATTGGGGAAGCACAAAAATAGGGGGAGCGTGCATATTGTTAACTTTACACATCATTGTTTGCACACCATTATATATCATTGCATGTCATCCACGATCGCCACACTATCACACACACTATTTGGAAACTTTATTGTGCAAATCTTATACGTAGTTTGTCATCATCAAAAGGGGGAGATTGTTGGTGGCAACGATCTATGAACTTCGTGTTTGATGATAACAAACGAGTGTGAACTATTTAACGTGTGTGTTGAGTGTTTCAGGAACGGCGAACGTATGATTAACTTACGAAGGGAATTGATCAATGTGCAAAGAAGAACAGGGAAGTACCAAGTTTTATTATATACTTATATACGTACTTATATATGATTGCCAAAGTTTTTTTAATAAGCACTGGACCTTATTTTTTTGAATTGGTGATCTATTAAAAGGAGCCCTGGGTTTTATCATTAGAAGCAAGCCAACAAAAAAAAAACCTAAAAACCCCAAGCACCCAACGTAGCACATGGCCGGCCTATTTTTTTTGAATGAAACAGGGTACATCATCAAATAAAGAGAGCCCATTTTTTTTATAAACAATACAGCAAGGTCTTTTTCAACATCAGCGTGTGGGCCGCATTTCTTTTGAGGTGGCTTCCGAATTTTTTTTAAAGAGCTGCACAATGTCTTTTGACACCACAAGAATTACCGAGAGCCCAACACTTCTTGTTTGATTTATCAACAAAAAAAGGCATCATTTCTTTTAAGAACCCTAGCACAGCCGGCCGAATAACAAAGAGGGTTCTTCTTTTTTTGGGAGAAGCAGCCGAAACATTGTTTGCATCTTCAACCTATTAAAAGAATCATAAATTCCCAAGAGCCATTCATAGAAGAGCCTCTGCTGATTTGTGTTGACAAAAAGGCTCACCAAAAATCCCGAGAGGCGCCGTTTGTTGTTTTTCTGTGAAATCTTTAGAAGGGCACAAAGCAATTGGCCAAATCTCTCTTTGTCCTGTTTTTCTTTTGATATTTTCATACACTTCTTTAGGTTTCAAGGGGCCACACGAAATCCTGTGCACACAAGAATTGAGGTCCAAGGGTGAATTAAAAGCAACTAATTTGAACGAGGAGCAACCCACGCAAGCCGCATATATTTTAAGAGAGCCTGTCATCAGAAAAAATTCAAGAAGGGGCGCATGCACAATTCTCTTTGTCTATTTCCAAGCAGCCGAAACTTGGAGAGATCTGCATCAATAATCCGAAAGCTGCCCTAACTTTCAGACGGTGATCAAAAAGTGAGGTGCCTCAAGTTTCAATCTTTGGTGGAAGGCGCAAGTTTCATCGAGAGGGGAGCCGAACTATCGAGGAGACATCGAGAGACCACTACTACTTGCCAGACGACGTCTGGCCCATACTGATTGACGAAGACGACACCGCTACACGATCTGAGCATTCTAAACTCTCTTGTTTATTATATTGTGTAGTATTTGTGTTAGTTCTTCGTAGGGGAAACTTTACCTTTTTGTGTTATTTTTTGGGAACCTGACGACTTTGGGAGTCGTCACGGAGGGAGAGCATCTTACTAGATTGAGAGTGTAGAGCACATGGTGTGCGTACGAGCTAGGTGAGAGTAGATTTGGGATCTTGACTCATTGTAGCTGTACTTGATTACATTCTATCTAGTAGTTGCTTTCGGGGCTGGAGTAGGTCGTGGGGACGACCGAACCAGGGTATATCTGTGCGTATTCTGTGATTGCTATTTTATTGCTCTGTCTGTGCTTATAACTGCGTGTGGTTATTCGTGGGTTGCACGAATATTTTTAATAGCCTATTCACCCCCCCTCTAGGCTACGATCCAGATCCAACAGGTACCGGGTACCTCAAGAATATGAGGAACAAAAGCTCTAGAATTGGGGGAGAGGGGTACCGAGCTTCACCTTCGTCTTCTTGTGCTTGATCTTCTTCGGCTTCGTGTATGTCTTCTTCTTGCTCTTCTTTGCGCCTCCCCGTAGGCGGAGCACCAGGTGTAGGGTCGACTCCTTGTGGATGTTGTAGTCTGCGAGGGTCCGGCCATCCTCCGGTTGCTTCCCGACGAAGATCAGGCACTGCTGATCCGGCGGAATCCCTACACAAATCGCAAAAAACATTAAAAATCTAGGCCTCGACGACCCTCAGTCAAAGCCGCAAAGAACAAAACTCACCTTCCCAAAGTCGCCCAGCCCCCAAGAACACAACATCGATCGAAGCATTCATCTCAGTTGAAGCCGCGATCAGATCATACCTCACCTTCCCAAAGTGTCGTCGAACCAAGTTTCGCCTCTGATCGAACTTGTAAGGCCCCGACGACCGAAGGCCCCGATGAGCCTCTTCGACGGATATAAGCTCGAGCGACAGAGCTTTCCATCAACGTTTGGAAACGAGAGGGAGGCGGTGGAGAGAAATTTAGGGCTGCGTTTGGAAACGAGAAGGAATCGGGAATTTTATGCTGGGATATTTTTGTTAAGCGCTATGCAAGGCATTTAATATATGTATATTTTTTTAATAAAAGTGCTTACATAACGATTACTATCATAGCGCTAACAAAAAGCGCTATGTAAGGTATTACTTGGATAACGCTTTAACAAAAAGCGCTATCTAAGTGATTTTTACCTCAATTTTGATTTATTTTTATTTTCTATAAGTACAGAAGCGCTATACAAGAGCTCACTTAGATAGCGCTTTTTAAAAGCGCTATCTAAGTGGCGTTACCCAAGCCCAAATCTGTAGTAGTGACTGTGGCCCTCTTTGTGACTCTTATGAGGTCCCCGTTGGAGAGGAACAGAGCATGGTTAATGACTATTGGGCTAATGGGGGTTGGTCAGACTGCAGCTCTCTGCTTCCTATTCGGCACATTCTCAATACGGTTACTTTGACTGTGGGCAGTGATTCTTGGACTTGGGCTTCGAAAAACCCTTCTCTTCGCAATGCATGGGATGGCTCTCGGGTTATTAAACCTCTCTTTCCCTATTACAAGGTGGTCTGGTTTCAGGGGCACATCCCCAAGATGGCTATCACTTTACTACGAGCTTTCCACGGGAAACTGCTTACCCGGGATAAGCTCGTAAAATGGGGAGTGCCTACTTCACCCTACTGTGTTTTATGCTCTGATAATATTCTTGAAAACATGGATCATATATTTTTTGAATGCCCCTATACTAATTACCTCCTTTGCAGGAGTTTTCTTAAGATGGGGATCACCATCACCATTCCCTCCTCCTTGGCTGGTATTGTGGATTTGATACTCTCATTTTATCATGGAAAGAGCAATGTGGGAAGTTTGGCTAAAACTGTATTGGCTATGTTGACTTGGCATATTTAGCGGGAGAGGAACAGAAGGATATTTGAAGGAAGCAGACAGACTCAAACTCAGCTCTTTGAGACTATTGCTGATGATGTCAGAATTGCCCTGAGGCATGTAGATTGGGATATGGATTCTGATATTGCCCCTCCTTCTAATTGGGGGTTGGTTGACTAGTATGGCCACCATGTATTTTTTTGTTCTTTTTGACCCTACGGTTAGCGGAAGGTGTCATGTATCAGTGGGGTTAAGGGCGCCTGTGCTCTTGCCCCATGCTACACACATCCTTCCTCCATCCGTTAGAGTCTTGTATTTTTTCATATGACTCAATAAAGATGCAAAGCATATTCTCCAATATATATATATATATATATATATATATATATATATATATATATATATATATATATATATATATATATAGTCGCGAGAAGGGTAGTAAGTGTTATGTTTATACATATGTGTGGATAGTTATATCACTATAGGGACATCTATGCGCTTTAGAATTAGTGTTTGAACATCTACTAGGGGTGTATGTATTTTGAAAGTACTTGTCAATGTTTGTAATTGCATGCTAATAAGGTTATGTATATGTTGGGTGTAATGTACATGATTATATGTGTGCTTATAGTTGGGTGTACATACCTATTGTATGATCTATATATTAATGCATATGGACATGTGCTCATGCATGGATAAGTATGTGCTTAGTTATATGTCTATATACATATTGTATGAAAATGCATGATTTACGTATAATAATAAAATTATAATATTATATTACTTTCTCTACGGGAGAATTTGTGTGCATGTGTATACCAGGTGGTATACATGATTGTATGTTTGTAATTATGTATGGATGTGTATATGTAATAGTATACTAGCGTTATGTAAATTACTATGGTTGTGTATATTTGTGTGAACATGTAGTAGGTATGTCTAAGTTTTTGTGTAGATATAAGGTATGTGTGTAATGATGTAAGTATGGATATGTATGTAATGTGTATGCGTGTATTATAGGTTTGTGACTATATGATATATTTGTAAGTGTATGAATACGAGTACACATTTTTTATATAATGAATGTATGCCTGGGATAGAGTGACCCTAAGGTATAAGTCTTACCATCCCTAAGATGACCCTACTCAAGGAAGTCTAAGGACGAACTTGATCTTAAGTTGGGTAGATTGTGATGACCATAGTGCTATATATAAAGTAAGGCACGTGTATGTATTGTGTGCATATATACACGTGTAGTGATATGTATTGTGTGTGGTGTATATGGTATTACATAGTATGTAAAAGTGATTGTACAATTAAGGTGTTATTTGACTAAATATGATTGTACTTATGTATTAGTAGTGTGTTTATACAACGCGTAATACTATATCATTGTAGATTATGAGTATAAAATATATGGTAATGCATTGTGTATTAATAATAACGTGAGTGTGCAAGGTGATGGCACGCTAGTAGTTAGTAAGTTGACATGTGTGTATAGTAAAGTGCTACTATTGTCTAAATTATAATATTGGTTTTAAATGTATGTTACGATGGATTTGTATTAATTATATTGTGTTATGGTTATGGTATATTAGTAATAATATTGGTATGAATTAGTGATGTATGTATGCGTGTTATTGTTATTACTAGCATGGTTGTTAACAGTGTTATTAGTAGTGATACTACTACTGTCATTATTATTAGTGTTAGTAATATTGATTGAGCGTTTACGCATGATCGATTAGTTGTTATCTAGTGGTAGTGTGTATGCATATATTAGAGAGTGTAGTGTGCATATATCGAGAGAGGAAATACATGAGCGACATCCTTATCTACTTTTCCTACGCCCTAGCTGATAAGAATTCCGAGGAAGAAATTATTCTTAAGAATGGTAGAATGTAACGGCCAGTATTTTATAATACGTATTTTGCACATATTTTATCCTTGTCTGTGTTTTTCGTATCTGTACTATTATATGTATTCATATTGCGAACGACATTTTAAAATGTATTTTCGTACATATTCTTCTGGTGTATGCGGTTTTCGTTTTTAACTTTAGTTACCAGCGTCCGTAACTCGAGTTTTGACCTAGTGGAAATATCGTAATAATACGAATAGTTTGATGCATTAATATAGTTTAACAATTACAACCTTAATTATAAGGAAATTTTCGAAACCATCGATTATTATTATATGAGTAATAATATCTTTTTAAATTCAAAATTCAAAATTTTAAAACTCAAATATTTTAAATACTTTCCGATTAATTCGTAATAAATCCCATTAAAAATCTATAGCTATTTTGGGTATTTTTTTTCCTCTCATTAAACCCCATAAATCATTCCATGATTATTGCCTTATTTCAAATCTTTCCTTTTCCCTTAGTAATTGACACCTACCAAAAGAGAACCTTCCATTTTCTCCTTTAGCAATTAACCCACTATATTTTTAAACCCAAAACAAAAACCCCCAACTGACTCTATCTCTCCTCACTAAAAACAAGAGGGGAAAACCAAACAAGATTTCAAACAAAAGACAACCTAACTCTCTTCTTTTGAGATTTTACAAAGCACCATTTTCAAAAACACCCCCTCTTTCCACACATCCCCATATATCTCTCTCTCTCTAACCTTCTTACAAAAGCCAACATGAGAAACCCATCTCCTTATCCCCTCTCAAAACCAACAGATCTACTTCTCTCAAAAACAGCCCGAGCATTCTCCCCTCTCCTCTCCTTACACCCGACGCCGACCCCATCTCCGATCCGCAGCCCGCAGCTCAGCCCACCTCCGGCCAACTCCTCCTCGATGCCAACCACCACACCGAACTTCCCCTCTCCCCTCACCCTGCCTCCTGCACCCTAGGCTACCGCTCCTGACCTCAGCCCCCGCCGAGCGCCGCATACCCTAGCCGCCTCCTGCCATCCCCACAACTGCGCGACAGCCCCCTCCTTCCTCCCACGGGCCTCCCTGCAACCACCTTGCCTGAGCTCCGACTGTCGAGCCTCGCACCCCAGCTGGCGCCTCTCCTCGCCACCTTCCACCTCCAGTTCGACCACAACCACCGTCGAACTCACCAACTCCATCACTCCTCCGACAAACTTTGACCCCAAGCCCACATCGACAGCCTTGCAACTCGTCGTCACTGACATCCGATAACCCCTCTCCAACCACCACCCCGATAGCAACCCACTGGAGCTCCCCTTTGCTACGTTGAGCCGCTGACCCGTCGCTGCCGTTAGCCGCTGCACGGAGTCGTCGTCCAAGCTGCACGTGAACAGTGAGAACGTAAAGTTATTTACTTATTTATATTAGTGAACAACTCCTACTCCATAGGATTAGTTATAATAGCAATAGGTTGAAATATAATGGACATTACCTTCCATGCAAGGACAGTAGGAACAGTACTCCACTTTTAATGACTAATAGAAATAGGTTGTATACTGTCATTATGTATAAATAGAATAATCCCTAAATGGTGTTTTGCACAAATGTCACATATTTTATACTATATATAATATCAGAAAGTTATAGGCATATAGTTTTAGACATAGTAGTTTATATTTATAAACAATGGAATATTAATGTCATTTATGATGGTTATTATATTATTTGTATATAAGTATTGGATAACAGTATTTATAGTTATAGGTATATATAGTTATATGTGTTAGCTTAAGTTAAAGTTTTTAGTTTAATATGGTTATCTAATGATGCAGATAAAACACTCATCGCTCTATGAGTTCCTGGACACCCGAAATCGTCAAATCAGGCAAGTGTACAATTTGTTGTGAATTATTGAAGCTGGATGCTCTTATAGTCACTTTCATTTAAAGCTGCATAACTCGAAATCTGCACATGACATGACGCATGAAAATAATGCCATGATGTTCTTGACTCAAAATGCGACCCATCGACATATAACTTGATATGCTTTAGTTTTAAACATTGGCAAAGAAAATCAATATCTGTTGCATGTTCATTAAATCAACCTCTTCAGCATTTCCTTTAATTATCGTACATATTCTTGTTAACTATTGTAAACATTGTACAAAAAGAAATATTGATGTTGTTAAATTGGTGTGTATCTTGCTTGGTCATTTTTGGAATGTTTAACTAATGAGTTACATAGGGAAATCATGCGCCTCAAAGGCAAAATCTTGACTTCGTGATGTCGTGTGAGTCGACTAGGCTGGCTCGTGTTCCAGCAAAAATCTAGGGTGGGGTTAGGATTGAGCAGACACTAATCGTATGAAGGGATCCTCTCTTCAAGAGCACCACCCGCATGTGGTGGGGTAGAGTCAGTCACGGTAAAGCCCCCGTGAGAAGAACGATCCACTCATCACGACTTAAAGGTGTGAACCCTATGAGAGATAGGAAACACTGACACAGAACATGTATTTACCTTTGTTGTCTCAGTTAAATTGCCATGCTTATAAATCTTAAAATACCATGCTCATTCTTTACTTTACTTCTTAAACTGTTTAGAAGACACGAAACATGTATTTACTTTTGTTGTCTCAGTTAAATTGCCATGCTTATAAATCTTAAAATTCCATGCTCATTACTTTACTTCTTAAACTGTTTAGAACTACCATATTAGAAATACTTTACTTTACTCCACTTAGAACTGCCATGCTTAAACTTGTTCTGACATCTCGTATAAAACTATTAATGCTTCATAATTCAATATTATTTTGTACACCTTGCCTTGGGTTTCTGACCTCTACTTGCAGACCCTTGCTGACATACATTCATGTTTTTGGATGTATGTCAGATCCCGAGCAAGGGATCCTGACTTAGAGAGCCAGGAGTTCGCCGTTGACACCCAGTCTTTCCCTGCAGAGGACTAGAGACATATCCCGTTGACGCATTCCTTTAGTTTTATTTTCAGTACTTGCTTACTGTACATGTCCTCTTTTGTTACATTTGCCCATCTGTGGCTTTTTGTTTTATTTCGTGTGTGGACATTTTTTGGATGTGGCTTTATTTATTTGAATGTTCTTATTGTTCTGAAATGCATGCAAGGACCTGCCTTGTTGTTGTTATCACAGACGCTCATTGAACTCGAGCTTCACCGCTCCAGTTTATGCAGACCTCGTAACGTTCTCGCTTCCGTTGTATTTTGGGAAGCGAGGCGTTACAACTACGGATGTACACATGTATAAATTACTCTAATATATATATATATATATATATATATATATATATATATATATATATATATATATATATATATATATATATATATATATATATATAAACAAAACAACACACCCAAGTATAATAGTAACTCACTCGTTTCACATGACTTCGCCTGCGAGTACATGCAAGGAGGGTCGACACGGCGACGTGGGCAGCGACGGGCAGGGCGGCTGTGGTGGCGGCCCAAGGGAGCATTGGGTAGTTGTCAGAGCTGGATGGCGATGGTTCAAGAGGAGCTTGTCACTGGTGACAGCGAACGTTGGCGAGGGCAGCCGCTTGTGAGATCGATGGAGTCGAGTTGGTTCGACGTGGCGACGATCTACGTCGTACGGTGGCGTCGACTGGAGTGTGGGGCAAGGGCGCTGACTACCGACCGAGCTCGCAAAGGTAGTGGAATGGAGATCTATGGTGGAGGCTGGTTACGGGGAGCTGCAAGGCCTGGGCTGAGGCGGGAGAAGGCGCAACGTCGGAGATCGAGAGAAAGGGGTTCGTCGGTGGTCGGGCTCGGGGAGAGGGCTGATCGGAGGTCGTGGTATTCCAGTGGGGAGTGAGGGTTTGGGTTGGTGGCGAGCGGAGATTAGGACATCGAGACGGTCAGAGGTGCCGCTGGCGACTCTAGGGGAGATGGCGGTGTCGGGCTCGAAGATGGTAGGCGACCATCGGTGACTTGGGCTCAAAGGCATGTTGGAGTCGGTGAGGGTGGCGATAGCTGAAGTCGGAGGGGAGGAGATCGGTCTTCTTTTTGAGAGGGGCCGATGCATGGCTTTTGACGGGGAAGACGTGCGTGAATTTGATGGAGCTGGGGGTGTTGGGATGATGCCTTGTAAGGAAGAGAGTGTTGTTACGACTTACGAGTGCATGGGGGTTGGCATGCGAAGGTCGTGATGCTGGGAGCGAATCTCGTGGGTTGGTTGCTATAAATTAGGAAGATATGGGGAAGGCCATGTGTGCATGGATTGCGGACGACATCGTGGGGCTGTGATCTCATGCCCGGGGGTCGTGCGGTGGAAGTGCATGGGTCGATCTGTTACATTGGGGAGATGGGGTAGTGGTTTGATGCGAAGAGGCTGGGGTTCGGTTACGTGGAATTTCCCCCTTGCATGGGATTGTTGAGGAGAGAAAAAGAATTAGGGGAAAAAGATGTTACGAAGAGTTAATAGAAAAAATATTAGTTTGTTTTAAGAATCAGCTTGAGTTAGGAGGGTTTGTTTTAAGAAGAGTTGGTTAGGATTTAAATACTTAATTAGTTAGGATTTAAATAAGAAGTGAATTCATTTGTTTAAAAAAAGGTTTTGTTTTAAAAAAATGATTACCAAAGATTTAAACGTGAGATTAATATTTTCCTTTAAAAGTTTAAAATAAAGATGTGGTAAAAAATAATAGTAATAATAATATTAGTAACCAGATTTTGCAACTTCACTCTTGGACGTCCAAAAATTAGAAAAAAATACCGGGGTGATCGCGCCTCCGAGAGGAACGTGAATGCGGGGTCAAATCGCGAGTCTGGACTATGGCTAAAATAATAAAATCAAAGTGAGAAAACACACACAAACCAATACATTAAAGAGATACGTATGAAAATACGTACGGCGGAAAGTGGCCGTTACATCCTACACACCTTACAGAAAATTCCATCCTCAGAATTTCAATCAATTAAGGTGCGGGGAATAGATAAGGATGTCGTTCGTGTATTTCCTCTTATCGATATATGCACACCACACTCTCTACTATATGCACACACCCTACTAATAAATAACCAATACGCGATCATGCGTGAACGCTCATTCAATATTACTAACTAATAATAACAACAATAGTAGCACCATTACTAGTAATACTGGTTAACAACCACGTTAGTAATAACTAATAACACACACACATACATCTCTAGTTCATATAAATATTATTACTAATATGCTATAGTTATAACACAACACAATTAATACAAAGCCATCGTACTGTACATTCATAATTAAGGCAAACACTCCAATATACACACACATCAACGTACTAAATGCAAGTGTGCCATCACCTTGCACCCCCCACATTATTATTAATACACCATGCACCACCATATGTATACAATCATAATCTCCAATCATATAGTACTACATGTCATATAACCACTCTACTCGATACTAATACATAAGCATAATCATATTCAGTCAAATAACACTTCAATAGTACAATCACTTTACACACCAGATAATACATATCACTATATACGTATATGCACATAACACACTACACCATATACCAAATAAACATGTCTTACCCACCTTAAAATAAATTCCGTCCTCAGTCTTCCTTGAATAGGGCCGACTTATGGATGAACAGACTAAGGCACTAAGGTTACTCTACCCCAGACATATCTACACTATAAAAACAATGTACACTCGTATTATACACACTTACATCATATAGTCATACATATATAAATACACGCATACACATTACACACATATCCATACTTACATTATTACACACCTACCTTATATCTACGCAAAACTGAGACACACATACTATATGTTCACCCAAGTATTTACAACTGTTGTAATTTGCATACAGCTAATATGCTATTACAGACAAACATACATACATAGATACAATCTTACAATCATGTACACCTCCCAGTATGCACAAACACATACATCATCCCATAAGGGCAAGTAACACAATACCATATTATAATTCCACTACTATACGTAAAACACACATTTTCATACAATATGCATAGATACCCATAACTAAGTACATACCTATCCACACATGAGCACACACCCATACACACTAATATATAAATCATACCATAGGTATGTGCACCCCAATTATGAGCACACCTATTATCATGTACATTACACCCAACATGGACATAACCTTATTAGCATACAATTACAAGTGTTGACAAGTACGTCCAAAATACACACACCTCTAATAGGTTGTCAAATACCAATTCTAATACACATAGATATCCCTATAGTGATATAGCTATCCACCCATACGTATAAATATAACACTTATTGTAATGCCCTACAAGCTACTGCACAAGTACTAGAGGGGGGGTGAATATTACTTTAAAAATAACAAGGAGTATAATTCCAAATTATAGTGCAAACAACTACCGAATCAATTTACGGAAGCTTAAATTGAATGACAACAACAAAATTAACAATGCTAACAAAAGATGTTAATGGGTTCGGATCCACCCAAGTCTCCCTGACTTGTTCCCGGTGATCCTACGTCCCAACCACCCGGATCCCCTCCGGATACTTAGGTTAGAAACCCTAACCCAAGATTTCCACTATGAATATCTTGTGAAAAACCTTCACAAGATCAAATCATACAACAATGGCAATAGTGAATCCCACAACCCGGGATCACAACCTTCTCTCACAACCGAGAGAATTAACAAGCAATATAAATGAGTTTATATTGAAATAAGCAAACTTACCACAAAATCCTATACCTTGAGTTTTTCTTACCAAATAGGTGAAAGGAAGGATTTGAGGAAGATGAAGTCACCAAGTCCTAGCACCAAGGAAATGACCAGCAATAGGTGCCTAGGAGAGATTTGGAGACTTGATTCAAGCTAGAGCTTGAAGGGCTCACCAAGAACAAACTTCTCTCAAGATGGATTCTACATCTAGAATGAGAGAGAATGGGTTTCTTGTGAGGAAGAGAGCTTTAGAAATGAGTGAGAATGGCTATCTCTTTTGAACTCAATGAATCTCTGAATGGAAGCTCTAACCTAGATAGAAATGACCTAGGTTCGTATTTATAGGGTCCCATAAAAACAAGTTAGGTCAATTTCCAACGGATAGAAATCTGGGGCAATTAGTCGGTCAAAGAACAATCACTGACCGACTAGTTCATCAACTAGTCTGTCAGTCAAACAACATGGACCGACTAAGTGAGGAACTGAGAAAAGATAGAAATTCAGACCTAGAAATCTAGTCGGTCCAAGAAGACTTTCTGACCGACTAGTTTCACAACTAGTCGGTCAGTCAATGAACGTAGACCGACTAAGAGGCAAAATGAAATAGTTTGAATACAAATTGACTTAGTCGATCCAAGAACAAAAGTTGACCGACTAGATTGTCAACTAGTCGGTCACCAAACGTTCTTAGACCGACTAACGATAAACATTAGCTTAGGAGAAATTTAGTATGAACAGTAAGTCACAACTAGTCGGTCAAAGAAGCATCACTGACCGACTAGTTCACAAACTAGTCGGTCGGTGAGTCAACGTAGACCGACTAACTGTAAACAGTAAAGTCCAAGAAATTAAGGAATCAAACTAGTCGGTCCAAGAAGAGTTGCTGACCGACTAGATCACCATCTAGTCGGTCAGTACTTCTTCTTGTACCAACTAACATGCACAAACAAGTCCGAATCGAAGAGCGACGCTTCGAGGAAGTTAGAATGAACTTGTACTAAGATCCTAGAGCTACGATATGAGCGTTATGAAGATATAAACGTAAGATATACTCAAGGCTTAACATTCTATTGATCGAAGCTTAAAAGACTATAAATAAAACCTTAATAAACGGTCTTCGAGAGCTTCGATTGATTCTTCATAACTTCCAAAACGGCGCAAGAGCTTCAACGAAGCTTTAGGCATGAATACGAGCTTTGAGAAGTGTTGAGATGTCGCTTTGAATGTTCTCGTGAATTTGGCGACGATCTCCAATACTGCGCTCACAAATTGTTAGTTCATGGATTATTTATGTTTGCTCATCATCAAAACCAAATCCGGGGAGTCCAATATTCAACATTCTCCCCCTTTTTGGTGATGACAAACCAACATAAATAATAATAAAAAATAATGATTCAAATGTAAAATACTTACTCCCCCTGCATTGATGACACGTTAATTCCAAAATGAATATATATGAATTGCATCAATCAGACGAGTAAGATAAACAAAGAGAATCGATTTTTGAAATATCGGATTTTGAAAATCCTTATATATATCTTAACTCCCCCTGAATCTAACATATCAAACTAGATTCTTGGAAATTGAGTTAAATTTTCATTTGCCCTATTTATTATCATTATCTCTCCCCCTTTGGCATTATCCCAAAAATGGGGGGCATACAACGACAACAACTAGGAAATGGAAAATCCAACATCGGGAGTCGTAGACAATGACGATGGACCTAATTGACACCAAGGGAAAAATGATGAAATCAAATCAAGGTGTGCCAAATTGTCCATTATCAAAAAGCGATAATCAAAATCATCAAAAATACCAAATAATTGTTCATTTCTTGAATAAAGAAACATACTCTTCAATATTCAATATTCTTGGTTAAATTTGTGCATGGAAAACAATTCTATACAATTATAGAATTTCAATCTATTAAACCATGTTTTTCAATCGTCGAGCGACGATTTTACATAGCATGGACATTGAATGAGAATTAATGTGCACGACGAAGTAAATATCACAACATGAACATCGATGTATATATAGATAGAAACATCATGAGTACATCCAAAAAGATATCGAATACAAGAAGTACATCATATCAAGTACGACACATCATCTATATAAACATCAAAAAGTACAACATCATCATCCACATCAAAATATAACACCAACATCAACATCATCCAAAGTACATCAAAATATCCAACACCGACATCCAGAAAACTCAAAAATACATCAAAACAACCCTCAAACTCCATCCTAACCCAAAATACTCTCAAAAAGATATATCATCCAAAGAGTAGTGGAGAGTCCTCGGAACTGACGATCACGAGGAAGTGGCTGGATCTGCAGTCTCCGTGGGTCCAGTCGACGGAGTGGACTCAGGCTCTGCAGGGAGGAGATGCGTGTCAACAGACGGGATCGTCGGGGCAGGTGTGGAAACGACGGGCTCAACAGCAGGGGTCGCAACAGCAGGTAAGACAGGAGCAGGCTCGTCAACAGGGACAGCAGCAGCGTCAGAAGTCTGAACTACTGAAGCAGAAGTCTCTGGAGCACCGGAAGTGGTGCCAACTCCAGGAGCTGAAGTGGTAGCAGCAGCAGCAGCAGTGGCCTCATCGCCACGAGCCAAGGAAGTGACAAGATCGTCAATCTCCTCATCGTCCATCTCCTCGGCCTCAGAAACGGAAGGAGGAAGATCAATGCCCATCATCTGAGCCATACGGTAGATGACCTCCTCGGTACGAGCCAAACGCGACTCGTGCCGACGAAGAAGGCGTACGACATCATCTAATGTAGCAGGAGGAGTGGGGGCTGCAGCAGCTGAGGGAGTGGCCTGGGAAGCAGATACGGTCGACCTCTGCACGTGACGAAGCGCCGCTAGAGATTTCTTAACGGCCGTCGCGTTCAGAGGGGGACCCAAGGGACGCTGATCGTCAGGAGGGAGAGGGACTCGGAAATGACGGAAAACCAGGGTCAACAGACACGGATAAGGGATATGTGCAGATTTATTGGTCTTGCGTATACACTCGAAAGAGTCCATCTTATAGAGTATAACGCGAGCCCAATTAATCTCACAACCCAAGAAAAGAGCGTAAATCAGCTTGAGAAACGGCTGGGATGGCAGAGAAGATGAGCCGTACTTGGGAAGCAAGCACGACTTCAGAATAAGATTCAGTACCCAGGCATTTGGCTTGAACGACTTCGAAGGAACGCCAATGAGGGCAGGAGGGATCACATGGAAGATATCAGAAAGAACGGACTGATCTAAGGAAGATATATCATCAACAGAAATATCCGACGGAAGGAGACCGGACGACGAACAACCAAGTATCTCCCCCAAGATTTCTGCCGTGAGAACTATAGGAGTTCCCAAGACAGTAGTCTCGATGGAGTGACTCTCATCGTACAGGCCTCGGACATGATTGGCGTAGAATAATTTGACCAGGCGAGGATATGGTCTGGGATTCGCCTTGGGGTCATAACGAAGATAATCAAGTAGGCCACTATAGGAGAGGAGGCCAGCTAAGCCAAGGAAATCTGAAAACTGAACATAGTGCTCCAATAGCATCGGGCAGTGTTCAATACGGTTGTAGGCCGCGAGACACATAGGGTCGTCGCGACACAACAATATGTCAACACCACCCGCTGGCATTGGGCCCTTTCCCTTAGGCTGGCGAGTCCTAGGACGTAGTGGAGGAGTAGGTTCCCCATGGCCAGACTCATCCTCAGGGATAAACTCAGTATCGGAATCAGGAGGAGTAGAGGGAGAGTGGAGTATGGGCTTTTTAGACTTAGATTTACGGGGTTTGACCGTCGCCGTCCTCTGCTTCTTCAGAGGAGGCAAAGACAGAGAAGCTTGGGTAGATTTAGCACGACGCTTGGGCTTAGATGGATTCCTAGGGTTAGAAGGCTCTACACTCATTGGGGAAGCCCCAGATGAAGTGATAAGGATCCTCGTCTTTGCCATGATTGCGGCACGACGAGTACAGGCAAACGAAGCTACACAAACCCTAGAGCTGAAAAAAATCGAAATATACAAACCCTAGAAGCACAATCAACAAGCCCTAACACAAGAACTTCAAAAACATCCGAAACCCTAGAACACCTAGATGAGAAATCGGCCAAGATCGAACCCTAGAATAGGAGATCGACCAAGGAGGAGGAGGAATACCTAGGGGAGGGTGATCGGCGGCGACGGATGATCGGAAGATGGCCGGAGATCGACGGAAGTCGAAGGGGTTTCGAAAGGGTTTTTGGGTTTTTGCGGGCTGGAGAAGAGAACAACCGACTAGAAAGAAGTTTAGTCGGATGAAAATGTGTTTAAGTCGGTCTGGAAATAGAAAAGACACATTTGCCCTAACCCACTTAGTCGGTCACAGTTCAAGCACTGACCGACTAGATTACGATCTAGTCGGTCGGTCAATGAGCTTGAACCGACTAAGTCGAAACAGAGGCAAACAGGGATTTTTAGGGCTAGATTTAGTCGGTCGCAGTATACTCACTGACCGACTAGTTTTCAATCTAGTCGGTCGGTAAGTGTACTGTGACCGACTAAAGAAAGAAAATGATAAGAGTTAGATAAAAGCTTGATCTAGTCGGTCTGAGTTCACTAGATGACCGACTAGATGAGCATCTAGTCGGTTGACTAATGAACTGAAACCGACTAGAAGAGTCCAAAAATTGATAATTGATTTCTCTTCACAAACCACTTGGATGAAACATCTTAACACTCTCATTAGTCATCTAAATTACCCCATAAAACGTCGAAATCTTAAATACGACATTCAAAGTAGAATTCGAGCAAAAATTCAAACATATCACATAAAATTCCAAAAATTCAATAAATCTAGCATGAACGAAATATCGCGAAATATAATAGCATGCAAGATAATTGAATGAAATATGAATCCTATATCTCGGATTCACCCATAATCCCCAATTCTCGACGTAACCGCACAAAGGAGTCCTCCTTTAGGGGTTTCGTGAAAATATCGGCGATTTTCTTTTGGGTTTCAACGTACACTAAAATGATGTCCTTTTTAGCAACATGATCATCTAAAAAGTGGTGTCGGACATCTATGTGTTTTGATCGGGAATGGTGCACCGGATTATTTGAAAGACAGATAGCACTTTGGTTATCCACCATGATAGGGCTAGTATCACAGTGAATACCAAAATCCTTCAAAGTGTGTCTCATCCAAAGAACCTGGGCACAAGCGGCACCGGCGGCAATATATTCCGCCTCGGTGGTTGAAAGTGATACGGAATTTTGCTTCTTGGAAAACCAAGAGACAAGAGAATTTCCTAGAAAATGGCAAGTGCCACTAGTACTTTTCCTATCGGATTTGCATCCCGCATAATCGGCATCACTATATGAGACTAACTCATATGTGCTAGATTTCGGATAAAGTAATCCAAAATCTAAAGTGTAACTTAGATAGCGAAAAATACGTTTTACCGCTACTAAGTGAGACTCCTTAGGTTGAGACTGATAACGAGCACATATGCATACGGCAAACATAATATCGGGCCTACTTGCGGTAAGATAAAGTAAACTACCTATCATACCTCGATATAGACGAATGTCTACATCCTTACCGCCCGTATCCTTGTCAAGATGCGTAGTCGTGCTCATTGGAGTCTTTTTCCCGGAAGCACTCTCCATTCCAAATTGCTTAAGCAACTCCACCGTATACTTCGTTTGGTGGATGAAGATTGCATCGTTCAATTGGTGAATTTGGAGACCTAAGAAATATTTGAGTTCGCCCATGTGGCTCATCTCAAATTGTTCCTTCATAACATTAGAAAACTCTTCGCAAAGAGTGAAGTTAGTAGCACCGAAAATGATATCATCAACATAAATTTGAACTAATAAAATATCATTATTCGCATGCTTAACAAAAAGTGTAGAATCGGCTTCGCCCATTTTAAAATTCAAATCCAAAAGAAAATTCTTTAGGCGATCATACCAAGCTCGAGGAGCTTGTCTCAAACCATAAAGAGCTTTCTTTAGTTTAAAAACATGATTTGGAAATTTTTCATTTATGAAGCCCGGAGGTTGAGAAACGTAAACTTCCTCAACAACATCTCCGTTTAAAAATACACTTTTAACATCCATTTGAAATAACTTAAAATTTTTATGGCATGCATAAGACAATAAAAGTCTAATTGATTCTAATCTAGCTACCGGAGCGAAGGATTCTTCGAAATCGATACCTTCCTCTTGGCGATAGCCTTGAGCAACTAACCGAGCTTTGTTCCGGACGACGACTTGATTTTCGTCGGTTTTGTTCTTGAAGATCCACTTTGTCCCTATGACGGTGTGGTTCTTCGATGGCAAAGGAACAAGCTCCCATACCTCATTCCTCTCGAATTGAATGAGTTCCTCCTCCATGGCAAGGATCCAAGCACTATCTTCGCACGCTTCAACTATATTCTTTGGCTCTATTGATGAGGCAAAGGCACAATTGGCGAAGTGGTGGACTTGCGATCTCGTCTTGACACTATCATGAATATTGCCAATGACTTGCTCATGGGGATCGCGAACGATATGAAGCCGCTTGGGAATACCTTGATCACTAGGCACATTCTCAACAACTTCATTAGTCGGGTTAGTCTCAATAGGATCAATTGAATCAAGAGTCTTAGAATTTTCAAACGAATCACACAAAACATCCATAGAATCATTATCATTTGAAATTCTAGAATTAGTAAAATTCTCATTAAAAGAGACATGAAGTGATTCCTCGATCGTAGAGGATCTTTTGTTGTATATCCGGTAGGCTTTCCTACGTGAGGAATACCCAACAAATATCCCCTCATCCGATCTCGGATCAAACTTGTCCAAATTATCATATGTGTTTTTAATAAAACATTTTGCGCCGAAAACACGAAAATGTTTAACTTGAGGCAATCTACCAAACAACAATTCATAGCAATTTTGTTTGGTGCCGGGCCTCAAAAGTATTCTATTAAAAACATAACAAGCGGTGTGTACAGCTTCCACCCAAAATTGATAACCAAGTTGACTATCTTCGAGCATAGTGCGAGCACACTCCACAAGCGTTCTATTCTTCCTCTCAACAACACCATTTTGAGGAGGTGCGCGAGGGAAAGAAAACGTGTGAGTAATTCCAAGATCATCACAAAAATTTGAGAAAGATTCATTCTCAAATTCACCCCCATGATCACTACGAATAGTGACAATGGTGGTTCCGATGAGATTTTGTACTTTCTTCATAAATATTGTGAAGTTTTCAAAAGCTTCATTTTTATTACATAAGAAAAATACCCATGTAAATCTTGAATAATCATCGACGATGACAAGTCCATATCTTGCATTTCCTAAGGAAGCAACTCTAGTTGGCCCAAATAAATCTAGATGTAATAGCTCTAGTGGCCGTTTCGTAGAAATGCTTTTCTTAGATTTAAATGAAGATTTAGGAAGCTTGCCACGTTGACAAGAATCACAAAAACTTTTCTTTTCAAAAACGAGCTTCGGAAAACCTTTAATGGAATTTAATTTTGAAAGCTTATAAAGTGTTCCAAAGTTCACATGTCCAAAGCGTCGATGCCATAAGTGTTGTTCACTTGTGTTGGCAACGAGACATTGTTCATATGACTTAGGAAGATCCAAAATATAGATATCTTTATGGCGTGTGCTGGAAAATAATAATTTATTATTATCATTTGAAATATGACACAATCCTTTCGCAAAGCTAACTTTGTAACCTTTGTCACAAAGTTGGCTTATTGAAATAAGATTATGATTTAAACCATTAACTAGATAGACATCACTAATTAAGGGTTTAGACGGGTTACCCACTTTACCAACACCGACGATGGTTCCGCTCTCGTTGCCTCCAAATACGACGTGATTTCCATTTGCAATGGGAACTACTCCGGAGAGCAATTGAGCGTCACCCGTCATGTGTTTTGAACACCCGCTATCGAGTATCCAATTCCCTTTGGAGCTAAATTTAAATTTGTTGCTCCTCTTCTTTTTCTTTTCCTTGAGTACCTAAAGATAGAAACTTTCATATCATGGTACCCAAGGTCATTGGGTCCTCAAAAGTTAGACCTTTGGAAGCCAAGTCCAATTGGACTTTGACTTCCCCACATAATTTCTACTATGCACAACATCCGAAAAATAAGCATTCATATATACTTGTTTTTCATCCATCCTTGTGTCCTTTGGGCTCCAAATAGTGAAAATTTTGGGAGCCATCATCCTATTGGGTGCATGCATGCGACGTTGATTTCTACGTGATGCATGTTGTGGATAGGCATAAGGAACATGATGGAATGGTGCACGACGAGAATTATTCATATGATGAGGTGGGTGAACATATGCATGTGTGGGAACACGTGCGTGAGGGTGTCTCACATGGTGTGCACGTGCCCGTGAACGTGTAGCATAAAAATCATCATATGTGTGAGACGGTGGAGTAGGACGTGTGTTCCTACGTGGCATGGTATTTGTGTACATATAAGCATGCCCCTTCTTTGGAGGTCCACCCAAAGTGGGTTTCTTTCCAAAAGAGGGTGTGGACGATGTGGAAGCACCATTGGTAGATGAACTACCAATAGAGTGTTTGCTACCACTCGTAGAGTCACCGGAAGTTGGCCTAACAAAGGTAGTGGCCGCTTTGGATGGACATCCCATCGTATACCCCAAACCAATGTGGTGATTGGCCGGAAGTAAGTCACTTAGGATTTTATCCAAATGGTCCTTACCCTTATTGAATTTATTAATTCGGCCTAATGTGTTCTCATATTTCTCTTTGAGAGAACGCATAGAAGTATCCAAAGTGGATACTTGCGATGTGAGCACATAAACACGAGATTTGAGATTCTCGTTCTCAATACTCAAAGTCGAGTTTTGAGAAGTTAAATACGCTATCCTATGTTCTTCCGGATCATCAATGCTAACATGTTCAAGTTTAGATTTGAGATTAACAATCTCATTTCTTAACTCTTCAACAACGGTGTCGTTGTTGGTGATGATAGTCTTAGGCAAGGTTTGAATGCTAGCTAGGTCATCTTTTACTTTAGTATATCTATTTACTAATTTAGTGTATTTAGACCATAAATGAGAGTTAGCATCCCTAAGATCATCCATAGTTACCTCATCGCCTTCGTCGTCGCTATCATCGGAGGAGGAAGATCCTTGATCATGCTCCTCTCTTGCCATGAAGCACATGTGCGCTTGCTCCACTTTCTCATCGTCCGACTCTCCGCTTGAGGAATCCTCGGAGTCGGTGAATGTTGCTCTGACAAGTCCCTTTTTGTACCCCTTTTTGTACTTCTTTGACTTGTCGAACTTCGGCGCCTTCCACTTCTCCTTTTGCTTGTTTTGAGGACAATTCGCTTTGATGTGTCCTGGCTTATTGCATTTAAAGCACAAGGTGGAGAGGCGTTAGTAGAAGTAAATTTAGATTTTTGTTTGAAGTTACCCTTTCGGAAGAAGCGATTGAACTTCTTTGCCATGAGTGCAATGGATTCCATGTCCATTTCTTCTTCCGAGTCCTCATCATCGGTAGAGGTGGATGAAGCCGCCTTGAATGCAATCGCCTTTTTCTTAGGCGCGTCTTGGTTCAAATAGTACTTCATCTTTTCTTGTAACTTCACATTGCTATCTTTACATACCTCGTATGCCATTAAAGTACCCATCAATTGAACTACGGTATATTTATTCATGTCATTACCTTCCTCGATGGCGAAGGTACGTTTTTCCCAAGAAGAAGGAAGTCCTTCGATAAGCTTTGAGCACTTCTCCTTTTGAGTGTAGGACTTGCTGAGGGCCTCTAACTCGTTTATTATGTCAACAAAGCGAGCGTAATATTCCTTCATCTTCTCGCCCTGTTGCATATGAAACATTTCGTAATCTTTGTTTACGACTACGAGTTTAGAGTCTCTTACCCTACTCGTCCCTTCATGAAGAATGAGGAGGGAGTTCCAAATTTGATATGCACTCTTACATGTGCATATCTTATTGAATTCCTCGGGCTCCAATGCGCATTGCAAGGCGTTCATTGCCTTGGCATTGCTTACCTCCGCGGCGATCTCCGCGGTAGTCCATTTCTCAAAGTCTTCTTCTTCGGGCTCTATGTATTCCTTCATTGTAGTCCTCCATAAGGATGCACTCCGGAGGAAGGTTTCCATCCGGCATTTCCAGTACCCGTAGTTGGTACCTTTGAAGAAAGGAGGCCTCGTAGAGGAATGTCCTTCCATCACCGAAGATGCTCCTTCTCGGTTCCTGAAGGTGTCATAGTTGGAAGGTGGACGCACGGTCTTGTTGTCGTTGGCAGCCATAGCTAAGTATCTGGCTCTGATACCAAATGTAATGCCCTACAAGCTACTGTACAAGTACTAGAGTGGGGGTGAATAGTACTTTAAAAATAACAAGGAGTATAATTCCAAATTATAGTGCAAACAACTACCAAATCAATTTGCGGAAGCTTAAATTGAATGACAACAACAAAATTAACAATGCTAACAAAAGATGTTAATGGGTTCGGATCCACCCAAGTCTCCCCGACTTGTTCCCGGTGATCCTACGTCCCAACCACCCGGATCCCCTCCGGATACTTAGGTTAGAAACCCTAACCCAAGATTTCCACTATGAATATCTTGTGAAAAACCTTCACAAGATCAAATCATACAACAATGGCAATAGTGAATCCCACAACCCGGGATCACAACCTTCTCTCACAACCGAGAGAATCAACAAGCAATATAAATGAGTTTATATTGAAATAAGCAAACTTACCACAAAATCCTATACCTTGAGTTTTTCTTACCAAATAGGTGAAAGGAAGGATTTGAGGAATATGAAGTCACCAAGTCCTAGCACCAAGGAAATGACCAGCAATATGTGCCTAGGAGAGATTTGGAGACTTGATTCAAGCTAGAGCTTGAAGGGCTCACCAAGAACAAACTTCTCTCAAGATGGATTCTAGATCTAGAATGAGAGAGAATGTGTTTCTTGTGAGGAAGAGAGATTTAGAAATGAGTGAGAATGGCTATCTCTTTTGAACTCAATGAATCTCTGAATGGAAGCTCTAACCTAGATAGAAATGACCTAGGTTCGTATTTATAGGGTCCCATAAAAACAAGTTAGGTCAATTTCCAACGGATAGAAATCTGGGGCAATTAGTCGGTCAAAGAACAATCACTGACCGACTAGTTCATCAACTAGTCTGTCAGTCAAACAACATGGACCGACTAAGTGAGGAACTGAGAAAAGATAGAAATTCAGACCTAGAAATCTAGTCGGTCCAAGAAGACTTTCTGACCGACTAGTTTCACAACTAGTCGGTCAGTCAATGAACGTAGACCGACTAAGAGGCAAAATGAAATAGTCTGAATACAAATTGACTTAGTCGGTCCAAGAACAAAAGTTGACCGACTAGATTGTCAACTAGTCGGTCACCAAACGTTCTTAGACCGACTAACGATAAACATTAGCTTAGGAGAAATTTAGTATGAACAGTAAGTCACAACTAGTCGGTCAAAGAAGCATCACTGACCGACTAGTTCACAAACTAGTCGGTCGGTGAGTCAACGTAGACCGACTAACTGTAAACAGTAAAGTCCAAGAAATTAAGGAATCAAACTAGTCGGTCCAAGAAGAGTTGCTGACCGACTAGATCACCATCTAGTCGGTCAGTACTTCTTCTTGTACCAACTAACATGCACAAACAAGTCCGAATCGAAGCGCGACGCTTCGAGGAAGTTAGAATGAACTTGTACTAAGATCCTAGAGCTACGATATGAGCGTTATGAAGATAGAAACATAAGATATACTCAAGGCTTAACATTCTATTGATCGAAGCTTAAAAGACTATAAATAAAACCTTAATAAACGGTCTTCAAGAGCTTCGATTGATTCTTCATAACTTCCAAAACGGCGCAAGAGCTTCAACGAAGCTTTAGGCATGAATACGAGCTTTGAGAAGTGTTGAGATGTCGCTTTGAATGTTCTCGTGAATTTGGCGACGATCTCCAATACTGCGCTCACAAATTATTAGTTCATGGATTATTTATGTTTGCTCATCATCAAAACCAAATCCGGGGAGTCCAATATTCAACACTTACTACCCTACATATAACTATATATACATATATCAAGTATATCACCTCATATGCATATACAACACTATAGACAACCATAATATACTAATATACCGAGGGTACTCGTGCATGAGTGGGACACAGAGATCCACACACATGGGTCTACACACGCTACCTATATATACACTACGATCAACACAATTAATACCAATGGATCTACTATACCTATACCTTAAGTATTATAAAAGAAAGGTTAGGCATAACCTAAAATCACTTGCGCATCAGTCTCAGCCTTTGCGGTTGTCATGGAAAATACCTGAAACCTTGGCTGGTTCTGCCTTACTTGCTCAAAAGCCTTCCGTTGTGGACCGGGTGTGGTCCACATTGAGTAGATCCAGAAAGTTCAACAGTCGTCGGCTTGTTGTTGTGGTGAGGGCAGTCCCTGGTAGCATGTGCAGATGCTTCGCATACTCCTCTTCGCTCTTCAAACAAACCTAATATATAATCAATTACTACCACTACGATTTATCCGAAAACTCGTAGAAAATGAAATTCACGAGATTCATGAATACTTTAGCGGCGTTGGTCACACCGAATGGCATGACAACGAACTTGCAGTGTCCATACTTGGTCCGGAAAGCCGTCTTGTAGGTGTCTCCATTCTTGCCCTTCATATGGTGATTGATCGGAGCCCCGAGGATGTGAATACGCAACCGGGGCACGCGACTCGCTAGTCTTACCGTAAGCGCACGGTGTAGTGGCGAGCGGGTATCGAACACGAGGAGGCCTAATGACAGTGTCTTCTTCAATCCACCTGGCTAGAGGAAAAGTCGAGAAATATTCGCAATAAAGCGGTCACAGTCGTTCAATTGTATAAAAGAAATATCAAATTAATAAAGACGCCTAGGGGGTAGGGAATCCCCACTACAAACCGTTTCTCGTCAATATGATTCGTAGGTTTCACAATTGCTAGACTTGAAATTCAGGTGAACTAGTTGCAACTAAATGTAGAACCTAGCTCACGCTCTCGCGCTATTGCCGGTCTATAGCAAACCTAGGGTAGGGTCTAATCTCTTGCAAACCCTAACCTAGGCAAGCTAGCGTGAAGAACAACATCATCGTTCAATCGTATCTCGAGCCCACTCTCGTGCAAACTCGAGCTACGACCTAGGTTGGGATAGTTCCTACCCGTCCAATCTCTTGCAAACGGGTATTGGTATAGAATTGCAATCGAAAACCCTAGTTTCGGTCCAATCTCTTGCAAACCGATTCCGGAGAAATTCAATTGCAACCCAATTCGAATTTCTAGGGCTTCCTATCGAGTTGGGATCCAATCTCTTGCAAATCCCAATCGGTATGAATCCCTAGCTATTCGTATTAAATCAATCCCAAACTAACCCTAATCAATTCTAGCAATAATTTCACCAATTCATCACAAATTAGAAATAGGGTTTGTAGGGTTCATCCCTACGCCCTACGACGATAAAACTACCCACAATTCATAATGAAATTCAATAGAAATTCACAAATAAAGTCAATAGAATTCATTGCAATATTCAATATATCAATAAAAATGGAGTTTTTGATGGAGAGAGAGACAAACCAATGAAGAACCAATAGCATCCAACAAAAATAACACTTTTCTCTCCCCCCTAAAAGCTAAATCTAATATCCTAAAAGTAATCTAAAAAAGGCTGCAAAAAGTTCTGAAAAAAGCTCTTAAACTAGGTTAAAAACTGGGGTTAAATACCCCCCAAAATCGCCCAAAAAGCTGTGACGAAAATGCCCCTGCGCAGCCTCAGAATCGCAGTTTACGCTACAGGCAGCGCGGCTCACTCGGCCGAGTGACAAATGTCATTCGGCCAAGTGACAAACCCCGACAATTTCCAGTAACTTCGGACTTTTGGGGGTCAGCTCCACGGGAGTCACTCGGCCGAGTGACTTTCTTTGCATCGGCCGAGTCGACTTCTTCACTCGGCCGAGTCGGAACTCGGGAGATGACTGTAAAATTACAGTAAGTCTGGACTTTCTGCCTGCCGTCGTCTTGATGCCACTGAGGCGAGTGGGGTCTCCGTGGTTCGGCCGAGTGGGACGGCGATGCTCGGCCGAGTGCACGCTGATACTCAGTCTTCTGCGTGTCTGATTTGTCCGGCCGAGCGGGCTCTCGATGGTCGGCCGAGTGACTCCTTCACTCGGCCGAGTGACATGCTCAAAATGCCCAACTTCATATTTTCGCTCCCTCGTCGCTCCTACGGCGTTCTTTCTTCTTCCACTCCTCTCCAATAGCAAAATTCCCCTCGAAGGAGTCACGGGTGACACTCCGGAGTGGGTGCATCTAAGAATCACTCCAAATCGCTCGAAATCTCCTAAAATTCGACAAAAACAAGAAATCGTGAAAAGCATCGCAATATTGCCGAAAAATCGTGAAAAGCGCGATTCGAGCGATCAAAATGGCATGCAAACATGCAGAAAAAAGGTGTAAAATATGGAGTGACCAAAATCCCCCAAGCTTACCTCTTACTCGTCCTCGAGGAAGATGAGTGAAAAGCGAACCCGGTGGATAAAGAAAAATAGAAACGGTGGAAAGGCGGAAAATGAAAAATGAAAAACAAAGTAGAAAACGAAGAGGGAAGTTGATAGATCATTTTTCTCAGGACATGGGTTTTGCTTACTCATATAGCACGCATCGAATGTAAAACACATGTCAAAGACTTTTATCTCGATATCATAGTATAAATGTGCATTTGAAAATAGAAAACCCAAGAATGTCAATATAGCATGAAAAATGGAATAATTCTAGAATTAGCATCGTCTGAAGCATCTAAAGCGGTATACAATATCGTAGATCACACACTTTTCAATTGAATGCTTTCTATAAGGAGTATAAGAGATATCACACAATAGAGTAGTAAGAATAGAAAAGTGTGGTTTTCATGAAATGAGTGCTAAGCTTAGATTTCTGGATTTCGTGAAACTTTATCAATCTTACCGAGTATAAAATATTACTTAGCCTAGGTTGTCATGCACCGTCAAGTATCCACTCTCTCACACATCATTGGATCCTCTCCCCCAAGCTTATCCATAAGCGTGGTGGCATATACAAAACAATATTTACATCCCCGTTTCTTATGAAGCTCCAAAAGTCAAAGAAAACAAAAATAAAAGCAAAAGAGGGAAGAAAGAGAGAAAGGATATGAGATGGGATCGTTTTCGAGCTTCTTTTCTCTTTTCTTCTCTTATTCTCAAATCTCTTTTTTTTTCTTTTTCTTTTTCTTCTTTTTTTAGCATATATATACAAATGATCCCAAATAAAAGAGAAGGATATACAAGTATTTTTTTCTTTGGGTTTTGTGGAATTTGGAGCATGTGATATAATAACGGGGGAATGCCAATAATAGAATTGCTAAGGGGAGATTCACCAATGAATTTAAAATAGAGAAATAATGTTCAAGATATGTGGAGAAAGAAATAAATGTATCTCTCGGTTCACTCTATAGGACGTGCATGACAACTTCAGCAGGGTAATCTAATCTACTCAGTTTGATCTCAAAAAGTAAACTAATCCAGATTTATCAATGCTAGAAAACATTCAATCAACCTGAAGTGAAGCGTACAAATCATGCAATAAGAAGTGATATGAGAAAAGAAAGCAGTACTCCAGATATAAGCATCAATCTTGGTGTGTTTTCTACAATAGCATACATATGAATCATCAGACATCAGTTAATAATAGAAGTTCATCCATTTTCATACAGAAAGAGAAGTGGGTTACTATTTCTAAATGCAAGACAGGACATAGCATATGATATCAGAAACAAAAGCTATGACATGACAAAATTAGCATGCATATAGAGAAAAGCTAACTCCACGTCATCATCATCACAGAAAAATCATCTCTAGCAAAAGATGAAAGAAATAAAGATAAAGGAAAAACAAAGATATTTACAATGCAGCACACAAGGAAAATAAGAAAAAAGTGATGCATGGTAAAAATAATGAAAAAGTGATGAAAAAAGGGTGCAAAAGCGGAAAAACATGAAAAAAAATAAAAATAAAGGTGACAAAAGCAAAAAGTGTTAGAACTCACTCCCCCAAGCTAAAGTGCACAGTGTCCTCAATGTGCGAAGTGTGGCACACCGAGAGACGTGTAATGGGTGGAGAGGGTGAGGATGCATGCATGATAAAGAAAAAGTAAAAAATAAAAAGAAAATATGATGATGTGAATGATGCATGCAATGATGGGAGTGATGCAGATATGTGTGACCAAAAATACTCTCCCTCTCCCCCAA
Source organism: Scilla litardierei (assembly GCA_030789695.1). NCBI lineage: Eukaryota > Viridiplantae > Streptophyta > Magnoliopsida > Asparagales > Asparagaceae > Scilla > Scilla litardierei. The sequence goes on from CM061142.1 coordinate 247,140,358, forward strand.
AAAAAATATATAATGATGTGAGCAAGATATGGTCGAAAATAGTGAGGGGAGGAGGGGGTGGACAAAAATCATATTTCGACAGGACTAGCAGAGAATGGGCAGCAAAACGACAAAAAAGAACAATGGCATCGAAGGTGTGCCTAAGCTGGTGGTGCTGCACCATCTCCGTCCTGTGGTGGGGGGGGTGGTGGGGGTGGTGGCGGACGTGTCTGCTGGGTGGGTGGGTGTAGTGGAGGGAGTCGCGCCACTATCTGATTCAGGCAAGCCTGAATATCGGGAAGCATGGCGACGCAGGACTCCATGGAACTGACCGCGGCAGAGAGAGCCCTAAAATCGCCCCTGAGTCCACTCACCACCCCCTCAAGAGCACGAATGCTCTAAACTAGGGCGTTAGGGGGTGGTGGAACGGAGGGACGGACAGGTCTAGGCTGTGAAGGTCGGGGCTGTCTGATACGGGCGGTGTAAGTAATCGGGACAGCAAGCAAGTGTGCAAAAGGTGTTGTGCTCACTAGTGGATGCCCAGCCTCAGTGCGAGGCTGGGAGGCAGGCTGGGACGAGGAGGCAGCAACAGTTGTGGTGAAAGATAAAATCGGCAACGAGGCAGCAAGAGAGGTCGGTGACACAGGTGTGAGGACAGACGTCACGACACTCTTGGATAGGACAGCTACGGTGGAGACAGAAAGGTTGACTGCTGGGGAGGAAGTGAATGGACCAAAATGTGACAACCCAACGGAGATCATACTGGACATGGTCTCCACGACGACAGCAAAGGAAGGCTCACCGCTCTCAAGTATGGTGGGTGGACGCTCGGGAAGAAGTGAAGAAATAGGCTTGACCGAGATAGACACAGCAGTGGTGGGGGTGGTGGTGGACGTGGTGGATGGCTCAGCAAGGGTACTCCTGGCACTGGCAGAAATGGGGACAGAAGTGCCGGGAGGTGCAGAAAGTGCAGGCTCGGACTGAGGTATCACGGGGTTAGCAGGAGGTGCAGGGGGTGCATGGTGTGCCTGCTCAGCGTCCTCAGCCTCAAGAACGTAAGCAGCTGGGATGAGGAGATCCATCGCTGGGATCCAATCCTCATGGGCCGGTCCTATATGTGTTCGAGCTAGGCTCGGGAGGATCATGTAATCAGCACTAAAACGACCGTGCAACCACACCCAATGCCGCTGGCCGTGGGGACGAAGCATCTTCATCCAGGCCATGACATCTATCAAGAGTGCAGTGGGGCCCGGGGCTCGTCTAAGGTCAGCAGGAAGGTCCACGCCGGTCATCAGGGCTAGCAAAGTGATCAGACCGTCGCAGCAAATCGATGAGCGAGCGCCCACCGAAATGATGATGCGGTCAAAGAACCAGCTAGCAATATCAATCTCAACGGCAGGGACCAGGTCATCACTATCCCTATCGAGAACTCTGGGGCGAGTCATCGCGTAGAGCATATAGAGCTCAGGCGTAGACATCGTCCCAGGCTCGTACCTCGCCAAAAAGATGGTCGCCATGAGGCACTGGGCTATGCGGAGGCAGGGGTGTAGGATGGCCGAGGCCTTGGCCCTACTAGGGTCAAAGCCATGGTGGGAGCCCGTGATATGTGTCTAGAACATGGAAGTGTCAAATGATGGTGGTGGGATGTGAGTGGGTGCGTAGGCTCGGTCAGGGACGGGGACAGCGGGCCACTGGAAGAATGCACGAAGCATGTTGAGAGTGACCTCGAACTCTCGATCCATAAGGCGGAATGTGCAGCCTCCAGGGGTCCGGGCGATCGATCTATGTACCTCAAGTGTCGGACGGACATAGGTGTCCGCCGACACAGATAAAAAATCGCGCCAACCCACGTTGTGGTACAACGTGAGCATCCCCTCTAGCACCCCTAGGCGGTCCAGGTCTGCTAAGTGTGCGAACCTAGAGGGCACTATAGATCGCTGGGCGATATGCTCAAATTGGACGCGCTGTGCATCGTCTCTGAACGTGATCCCCAGCTGCCCGACAACGGGAGCTGGTGGTGGGATAGGATCGGCGGGGATGGGCTATGCATGAATGTGATCGGCGGGAAGCGGATGTGTGGGTGGTGGTGGACTAGGTGGAGGGGAGTCCTCCCTAGCATGAGAGGGACCAGCGTCATCGGTCCTCTTTCGCTTGGAAGAGGCTCCCCGCGTGCGTGGCCTAGTGCGGGGCGGCATGTGTGCCGCGAGTGCTCACCCAACTGAAATATAGTGCGGCGTGCGTAATAAAAGGAACGAGTGTACCTGCACACGCCGTGAGAGCTAGTCAGCAAGTGCGTGCGAAGAGCGCCACCTTCGTGATGCTAAAAACACGTCCTGAAGCTCCTCTAAGCTCTCCCAAGATAGCCTGCAAATCAAACAACGATATCAGCGGGTAATATTCAAAATACATTGGGGAGATGGGGTATAATAGATAGATAAACAATTTAATTTGGGTTAGGGGCTCAACGGGCGTACAGATCGTCAAAAATGGGGAGAAAAGGGAATTTTGCGCTAAATGGGGGATCACCGGAGCTCGGCCGACGGTGGGGGTGTCGCCGGAGGTCGGCGGCGGTCAGGCGAGTCGTTGCTGGCGGTGGTACGGCGATCGGGGTCGGCGGCGAGGTGAATCGGGTGAGGGAGGGGCTGTCGCGGGCGAGGGGAGGTGAAAGGGCTCGGGTCTCGGGCGAAATGTGGAAATAATCGCGTTGAGATTCGCGCCGAGCCTGCAGAAGCTTATATAGGTGCAGATACGACTCGGCCGAGTGACTATGTTGCTCGGTCGAGTGACGCATCGATAAGAAAAATTTTAAATTTTCCCCGCCACTTACGACTCGGCCGAGTGGCTTCTGTCCACTCGGCAATATACATGCTAGGAGGGTATCCGTTTCCCTCGGCCGAGTGACTAAACGTACTCGACCGAGTGCAGTTAATTCAAAATGCACAAAAAAGACAGAGAGTTGGGTTCAGCAGACTTCCCTTGTTGGTACCCCACTCGGCCGAATGGGGTCCTTTGCTCGTCTGAGTCACATATGATACTCGGCTAAGTGGCATGCTGTTTTCTGCTTCGGGGCTCCGTTTTCGCTCTACTCTCTGTTTTTCTTCCTCCAGTTGGTTTCTTCCTCCTCCCAAGGCCTGAGCGCATTCCTGGAGTGCTCTTCCTTGCTCCTATCTTCCTCCCTATGAGAGATCTCCTTTTCTCCTCTCCTGTCATAGAAATTAAGACCCGTTGTCACGATTTTTACAGGCAAAAAGACTCAAAACACTAATAAAGTCTAAAACAAAAATAAAAACCAAAATAAAAAAGAATGCAAAAACCATTGGGTTGCCTCCCGATAAGCGCTCGTTTAAGGTCTTGAGCTCGACCCCTTTAGATTTTCAATTAACGCTTGATATTGGGTGCATATGAGATGCACCCGTCGAACTTGCCTGGAAGACCGCTCGGATTTGGATCGTGGTGGTGTGTGGCCTTCCTCAGCACCCCTTCATTATGAGCAATGTTGGGGGATGGCTCCCCTAAGCTTGAGCTTGTTCCGGTCCTCGACTTCGCCGGTAACACCGATCTTCGAATCGGTGGAGCTTTCTTTGGGTTCTTCAATGTCGAGAGCTTGCAAAGCTCCCGTATTCTCGTGACATCAGCGTCGCCATCATCATTCACCGTGGAGCTATTATGAGAATCCTCCATCTTCTCTTCTTCGCTCAAATCTTGGCCTTCTTCGAAGCCGTCATCATGGAGCGCACCGATGGAGTAGGGGATAGCCTCTTCAATGACCTCATCAAGGAGGTCCATATAATCTAGCTCCTCATGATACGACATGTGCTTCATAGCCTTTGGTATATGGAGCTCGACTTCAATGTTGCCTACATTCAAGGTAAGAGTCCCTTCCTGCACATCGACGATTACACCGGCGGTGGCGAGGAATGGGCGTCCAAGTATGAGCGATGTGTCACCCTCTTCCTTGATGTCCATGATCACAAAATCACAAGGTAAGCATATGCCTCCCGGAACTTGGAGTGGGATATTCTCCGCGATCCCAACCGGCCTTGTAATCCGACCGTCCGCGAGTTGAATCCTCATGTCGGTTGGCTTTATATCCGTGCCGGTGTTCAACTTCCGAAACATTGTGAGAGGCATGCGGCTCACACTAGCGCCCAAATCAACCAATGCTTTGTGTAAGGGGACGCCTCCAAGTGTGCAAGGAATCCAAAAACTCCCGGGATCTTTAAATTTGGCAGGCTCCTTCTCCTTCCTCGTGAACCACGTTCCTTGTTCCGCAAGCATGATCTTCTCCTTCCTTTTCCTTCCCGTAATCAAGTCCTTTAAGAACTTCGCATAGGACAGGATTTCCACTAATTCATCAAGAAAAGGGATATTGAGGCGCACCCCTCTTAAGTATTCGAGGAACTTGGCTAGCCTCTTTTCGATCTTGGCTCTAGCTAGCCATTGAGGGAAAGGCACCGGTGGCATGAATCGGTGCTCATCAATAGGTTCTTCCTCCCTGGATTTTGCTCCTTCTTGCGGCTCCTTCTCTTTTCCACCTCAATTACCGGCTCGCTCTCTTCTAGATTTTCCACCACGAGTTCCTTGATTTGGGTCATGGGGGGAGTGGTATCCTTCCCTCCCCTTGTAGTAACCGCAACAACCACGTTGATATGGCCGGTGTTGCCCCGTGGATTCGGCCCGGGTTGAGCCGGCAATTGTTGGTTGTTTCTATTGAGCAACACAAGTTGCTCCCCGATTTGAGCGACGACGGTGGAGAGAGAATCTTGTCCCGCTTTCAACGTGGCGTTAATCTTTCTTTGCACCGCCATAAACTCCTCCACCTTAGCTTCAAAATCCGAACGTGGTTGAGCTTGTGGAGGGTTGGGATTTGTCACGCCCCGCTTCCCAAAAATATGGAGGCGAAGCGTGAGAAGGTCCGCTCAGACTTGAAGCTACAAAGCCGCAAGTCCGATAAGCGTCAATTACTTTAAAACTGCAGGTCCTTGCAACGCGAAACGAAACAAAGATAATAATAACGAAAGAGACAAAAGAAACATCTCAAAATATCCATAATAATAAATCTCAACAACGCAGAAAAGCCACCAGGCTACAAATAAAAGAGTCTAAAGGCCCAAACATGGCCAACAAAAGTACAAAGTACAAACGACGGTGCTACGCACCAAAAACTAACAAAAGGCTTAAAACAAAATAAAGCTCAACAAAGACTCAAAGCATGGTCACCGGTGTCCACCAAAATCCTCCTGGGCAATCATGGACTCAGACTCAGCGTCAGCGACTCATCACGTACACAGCAACGATCTCTGGCTCAGGGTCTAACATGTGACACCCAAAGAGAAAGGGGCACATGTCAGCAAGTCTGGAAGACTTGTGCAAGTGAAACTGAAAGTACAAGTAAGAGCAACCTAGCAGTTCTAGCATGATGCAATGACATGGCAGTTTAAGTATGAGTGCAGCAGGTAAAGAAAACAACGAGTAGCTAGCATGGCATGGCAAGTGTGGCAAGACTAATAACATTTACAAGGATTTCTCTAGTCATGTTTTCATGTCATTTGCAGAGTTTACGCCTTACAGCTGAAATGAATTTCTTTCACACTGATTGGCCGCTTAACTCCGCCCCACCCAGAGTTTACGCCTTACAGCTGCAGTTGCTGATCAGGCAGACTCCCAGCTGATTGGCCGCTTAACTCTTACCCCATCCCACGTGTATCGAGCCAGGGCCTTACCCCCGAACGGTATGCTCGCTTCTGGATCACGAGCCAGGAAGTGTTTTTAACAAGTATGGCGTAGGGGTGCACCTAGCCAGGACAAGCAAGTACAAGTATGTAGCGTGTGCTACGAATGCAATATTCAACTTGGATGACATGTAGAATGCAATGCATGGCAGTTAAAAGTGCGTACAGATAAGGAAAGTAAACGTGACAGTTTAGTATGCATGAACAACAAGTTTAAAGGGTTGGATCTAGCTTCGTTGTCAAGCTAGATCAATTAGGTGACGGATCTAGTTTCGTTGTCAAACTAGATCAAGTAGGCGTCTAGCCAGCTATCATTTCACTGACTAGTCTCTTTTACGCTAAAAGCAAGTAAGTGGCCTAAAAACATGGCCCTACACAAGAGTTGGCAAGTTTCACTTGCCTGCAATTATCACGTCAAGAAAACACCGTCCAACGAGTCCAAAGTCACGATTCCTACGTGCACAAGTCCACCGGCCTACATCCGTTTTATTAATCTTGATTAGTGATTTCTAAAACATTTAAAATACTTTAAAAATACTGATTTTAGTCTTGATTAGCATGCAATTGGGTTGGGGGTCCTAGGGGTGCAAAACGTTACCTCAACACGACGCGAAAGCTACACCGGCGTCGGGTAGCGACGCCGGGGGTTGGAATAAAAGGTCGCGCTCCAAGTCCAGATTCCAATTAGATTCCTCGCTGGAAATTTCAGAGCAATCAACTCGGGCGACGATTCCAGATTCCAAAGCTCGTACGTGCGACGACGGGCTACGACGTGCGACGACGTCGTACGCGACGAATCCTCGAAGAGCAAGCACCTTGGTGGGGCCCACAGTAGTCCAAGGGACCTTTGGGGAACCCACAATACCTCTGGAGAACTTGGGGGGCCCACGGAGGCAAGTGGTGCGACGGTTGCGGGGTTGCGACGTATGGCCGTCGGTCGTACTCGGCCAATGCGGGAGATTCCATCGGTCGGGCACTAGGGAACGGGCGCTGCAACGCTTGGGGTCGGTCGCAGTGGCGGGTGCGGAGGAGGCCATCGGTCGGGCGCTTGGGGCGGGTCGGTCACAGCGCCTCGGATGCGGGAAAGCGGCGTTGCAACGTTGCAATCGTTGCAACGTTGCGGAGGCGGGCGATCCGCTCGGTCACAGCGGGCGGGGCCTTCGGTCGGGCACGGAGCGGAGCGGGGGACGAAGCGGGCGACAGCTGCGGTGCGGGGCGGGCGCTTGAGCTCTCGGTCTGACCGAGAGCTCCCTTCGGTCGGTGCGGAGGAATTGAACAGAGCGGCTGTGCAGCGATGCGGGCCAAGCTTGGTGCGGGGGCGGCCATCGGTCGGAGCGGGGGAACGGAGCTGATTCCATCGGTCGTGCGGCAGCCGTTCGTCGCAACGTTGCGACGAATCGTCGCAACGTCAAATCTGAGTTTTGGAAGAGGCTAGGGCTAATTTCTTTGGAAAATAGGACTTGCTAGGGGTTGCTTATATAGTATAGGTGGGTTGACTTGGTCTAGGGCTAAATCTAATAGGATTAGAATTCAAAAAGATTTGAAATTTGAATTTAAACTTCTCCAACCCATTCTAGGATTTGACCTGGTCCAAATGAGCTGGAAATTGGCTCAAAAATTCTTTAAAACGTTTAAAACTCAAATAAATTTTATTTGGCCGAAATTAATTTAAAAATAAATTATTAAAAATAATATAAAACTTGTAAAATTTATAAAAGTGGTCAAATAAACTCCAAAAATTATAAAATAAATATTGTGGTGATCGTGGCAATGAATGTGAGCTAACTAAGAAGACGGATCTCAAATTCGACGTCGGACGACGAAACTAAAAATAGAAACGTCTCCCGTCAAAAGTGAAAGTCGTCACGTCTCATCGAGTAAGTTTAAATTGTGGAAAAACGACTCGAGAAGTGTCGTTTCAAGATAGTGCCACTATTTAATACTCTCAGAGTCGTTCGCAACGGCATATCACACAAAAGTGTTCACAAACAAATAAAGTCTAAAGCGAACACGTGCACGGCCAAAAGAACGTGCACGAACAACGTACGACGAAAGTGGTCGTTACATCCTCCCCACCTTAGAATAAAGTCCGTCCTCGGACTTTCTAATACATCTAGTCGCTCTTAATAACTACCCCAAATCAAGTCGCATTATATTTCAAACCAAGTATAGTCATTACAAGTGCTCATATATGCACTAGGTAGTCACACATTATTACTACCAACACGTATATAAATACATTCACGTACGTATACACTTATACCTATTATAGTCCGACAACTTCATACATGTATTTCAATCGGGTATATAAACATACATCCCTTATATAACTGCTACCTACCTAATCACAAAACAATATTTCAGATACTTATATAATGATAGTTTCACGCTTAGCCATTACAATCATCGCTCTTCCTATATGTAGCTACCTATGCACAACCATCAAGGGTACACTACCCTCTAATATTCATCCAATACCAAACATCTCAGCACATATAGTCACACCAGACCATTATTAAATCAAGTTCACTATATCTAATATACATTCACCACTACTATAATTTCACAATATATAGTCATTCAATACATGCAAATAGTTCACCATACATTCACATCACGTACGGTCCTATAACTATATTTACGGCACGCCACATATACCATAGTCATCAATACCTATAACTAAGCACATACTTACCCGTGCATGGTGCACACCCATACACGCTAACATTTCATTTACATACACCAATCATGCCATTGTATAACTAGCACACATACACACCTAGTTTTAGCTAGCGCACAAGCAAGTCCTTAGTAATTAGCTATACCACAAGACCAACACCTATAACTATATACTGGCGTAGCGACCCACAATCATGTGCGTAGCACAACCAGGCACAAACACTCCTATCACTATACATACATCAAGCATTGCTATATTCAAACTATAACATACATTCAATATACTTAGAGTATACTCACTCAAGCTTGAGTGAGACTCAATACACATATCAGAATATCCCATATACGTAGCATGACATTCATACATACACCAATACCACTCTAATATTTATATATATGTCTACCAATATAACCATATACATTCCATAGATCAATCACACTTAATATTTAGTCCGGTAATACTTACATAGTTCAATCATTTTATACACCATAATAATAGTAATACAGACATCAGCACACATATATTTATAATACCCACCCTAGCACAAACATAGCTTTACCAATCATTTTATTTCAACCATTATAAGTATCTCTAACTAATACACTCCATTAGATATTTCAACGCTAGCTCTGATATACACCGGCATCCCTAGTATAGTATAGCTATCCACACAAAAATCTATAATTACTAACGCACAACAACTTCATACTATCACGAATAACTCCGAGTATATATATATATACCACACAATAGGCAAGCACCAATATACTATGGGAATTCTCATTCAAGCTCACGTACCCAGCTTAGGCACGTGCACTACGACACCTCACAGGGGTCCAAGGGCCTACTAAAAACTTAGGGTGGACATAGGCATTGACGGGCACTAAAGCCTAAACAACTTAGAGAGAGGTCAAGGTCAAAGTGTGACGAGGGAAGGATCGGTAAGCACGAGTTCGGATAGGACGAATACAAGGAGACGGCTTGGTTATACGAAACATTGACTCATTGGTGATGTTTAGGTTGAGGGAAAAGGGGATGTGGAGATGCTTAAATAGGATACAGAAAAGCAAGTAGGGTGAATAGCATAAGCTAAAATACGCAAGATTGAAAACGGTTGTACTTTAAAATCCTCATCTGAGAAGAAATGTTTGGGGATCGATAAAACGAGTTGTTCAAAATAAATCTGAGTCGAATATTTAAAATAATAGAAAATGGCCTATTGGTTTTAAAAATCATTTTAAAAGGAAGTAAAATCATTTACACGAATATTAAGGACATGGTTTGGAAAATCTATAAGTCAGTAATTTAATATAATATGTTGTCAAAAGTTTTGGAAGGTCGAGAATGAAATCAAGTAACGGAAGAATTTAAACTCATATTAAATGCTTTCAAAACTTTTAGGCTATGGAAGATTTAAAATAATCAATTTTGAAACTTCTTTAGGAACCATGGTTTGCCAAAAATGAGAAACTGATTTACAAAAGGTTCTTAATATACGAGCACAACAAGTCTGACAAGGGTATAAAAATAATTGAAATTCAATTTGGTTTAGAAATTTCTTCTAAAAGCGTGTATGGTGAGTGGAAAGAAAATAGTAGTAACTTAGCATAAGAATTGTCAGGATTGAATAGCAAATCTTTAAAATCAAATCAGGGAGGGTCTAAATCAGGAAGTGGTTATGAAAATAGTACTTCTGCAAAAGTCTGAAGTAGTGAAAACGACGAGTCAAAAACCAACTTGCTGAAATCTGCAATTCCATGTGTCTTGAAAAGTATATTAAAAGTAAACACGATGTATTATTCAAATGGCATAAATAAGAGGGAAAAATTATAAATCGAACTGAGCAAAATAAAAGTACGGTTCAGAATAAAAGTAATATATGAAAAGACGACATGAGTACGAAAACATAGGCTGAGAAAAATATTATAAGCTAGAGTTCAAAATTCCGACAAACGTTTTTAAAATTTAAATCAATGAAGAAGTATGAAGTATAAGTATATTAAAATTTTGAACAAAATTAAACTTAGGGAAAAAGAAAATCGTAAAATACTTTCAAGAGTTTCAAAGTTCATAATGGAGAGTTTCGAAAAAGGACGACGATCGTCATGAGGCGATCTCGTGTATCGAGGCAAGGGAATTGGTCGGATGATCAAAACATTCATACACCTAGGATATGAATCAGAAGAGGCTACGGGAAACTCCTACGGTTGACCAACTAAAGATTAAAAACTAAGCGCTAAGACTTCTAAAGGTTAGACGGTAAGGAAATGCGTTCAGCTTGGTCCGAAATCGATGAACCCAAAAGCGAACGACCGAAGGAAAATCTAGAAGTCTAATATGGTCAGGGGTAGACATGAACCACTAAGGTAACTCCTACGACGATTAAATCAATTGCCAGAAAGGGGGGTCTAACTATCAATCAGAGGCCTCTAACTAGCTAGCACAGACGTCTAACTAAGTCTTCTCATCACCTAGTGTCCTAAGAAATCGACTAGACTCAGGGCTTATGATTCGGATGTTGCAATTTATTTAATGGACATTCCGTTATTATCGTTGTTCCGTTAATTCGCAATTGCAAGACTGGACCTGCATGGGCCACCAACAAAACCTGTCACGCCCCGCTTCCCAAAAATATGGAGGCGAAGCGTGAGAAGGTCCGCTCAGACTTGAAGCTACAAAGCCGCAAGTCCGATAAGCGTCAATTACTTTAAAACTGCAGGTCCTTGCAACGCGAAACGAAACAAAGATAATAATAACGAAAGAGACAAAAGAAACATCTCAAAATATCCATAATAATAAATCTCAACAACGCAGAAAAGCCACCAGGCTACAAATAAAAGAGTCTAAAGGCCCAAACATGGCCAACAAAAGTACAAAGTACAAACGACGGTGCTACGCACCAAAAACTAACAAAAGGCTTAAAACAAAATAAAGCTCAACAAAGACTCAAAGCATGGTCACCGGTGTCCACCAAAATCCTCCTGGGCAATCATGGACTCAGACTCAGCGTCAGCGACTCATCACGTACACAGCAACGATCTCTGGCTCAGGGTCTAACATGTGACACCCAAAGAGAAAGGGGCACATGTCAGCAAGTCTGGAAGACTTGTGCAAGTGAAACTGAAAGTACAAGTAAGAGCAACCTAGCAGTTCTAGCATGATGCAATGACATGGCAGTTTAAGTATGAGTGCAGCAGGTAAAGAAAACAACGAGTAGCTAGCATGGCATGGCAAGTGTGGCAAGACTAATAACATTTACAAGGATTTCTCTAGTCATGTTTTCATGTCATTTGCAGAGTTTACGCCTTACAGCTGAAATGAATTTCTTTCACACTGATTGGCCGCTTAACTCCGCCCCACCCAGAGTTTACGCCTTACAGCTGCAGTTGCTGATCAGGCAGACTCCCAGCTGATTGGCCGCTTAACTCTTACCCCATCCCACGTGTATCGAGCCAGGGCCTTACCCCCGAACGGTATGCTCGCTTCTGGATCACGAGCCAGGAAGTGTTTTTAACAAGTATGGCGTAGGGGTGCACCTAGCCAGGACAAGCAAGTACAAGTATGTAGCGTGTGCTACGAATGCAATATTCAACTTGGATGACATGTAGAATGCAATGCATGGCAGTTAAAAGTGCGTACAGATAAGGAAAGTAAACGTGACAGTTTAGTATGCATGAACAACAAGTTTAAAGGGTTGGATCTAGCTTCGTTGTCAAGCTAGATCAATTAGGTGACGGATCTAGTTTCGTTGTCAAACTAGATCAAGTAGGCGTCTAGCCAGCTATCATTTCACTGACTAGTCTCTTTTACGCTAAAAGCAAGTAAGTGGCCTAAAAACATGGCCCTACACAAGAGTTGGCAAGTTTCACTTGCCTGCAATTATCACGTCAAGAAAACACCGTCCAACGAGTCCAAAGTCACGATTCCTACGTGCACAAGTCCACCGGCCTACATCCGTTTTATTAATCTTGATTAGTGATTTCTAAAACATTTAAAATACTTTAAAAATACTGATTTTAGTCTTGATTAGCATGCAATTGGGTTGGGGGTCCTAGGGGTGCAAAACGTTACCTCAACACGACGCGAAAGCTACACCGGCGTCGGGTAGCGACGCCGGGGGTTGGAATAAAAGGTCGCGCTCCAAGTCCAGATTCCAATTAGATTCCTCGCTGGAAATTTCAGAGCAATCAACTCGGGCGACGATTCCAGATTCCAAAGCTCGTACGTGCGACGACGGGCTACGACGTGCGACGACGTCGTACGCGACGAATCCTCGAAGAGCAAGCACCTTGGTGGGGCCCACAGTAGTCCTAGGGACCTTTGGGGAACCCACAATACCTCTGGAGAACTTGGGGGGCCCACGGAGGCAAGTGGTGCGACGGTTGCGGGGTTGCGACGTATGGCCGTCGGTCGTACTCGGCCAATGCGGGAGATTCCATCGGTCGGGCACTAGGGAACGGGCGCTGCAACGCTTGGGGTCGGTCGCAGTGGCGGGTGCGGAGGAGGCCATCGGTCGGGCGCTTGGGGCGGGTCGGTCACAGCGCCTCGGATGCGGGGAAGCGGCGTTGCAACGTTGCAATCGTTGCAACGTTGCAATCGTTGCAACGTTGCGGAGGCGGGCGATCCGCTCGGTCACAGCGGGCGGGGCCTTCGGTCGGGCACGGAGCGGAGCGGGGGACGAAGCGGGCGACAGCTGCGGTGCGGGGCGGGCGCTTGAGCTCTCGGTCTGACCGAGAGCTCCCTTCGGTCGGTGCGGAGGAATTGAACGGAGCGGCTGTGCAGCGATGCGGGCCAAGCTTGGTGCGGGGGCGGCCATCGGTCGGAGCGGGGGAACGGAGCTGATTCCATCGGTCGTGCGGCAGCCGTTCGTCGCAACGTTGCGACGAATCGTCGCAACGTCAAATCTGAGTTTTGGAAGAGGCTAGGGCTAATTTCTTTGGAAAATAGGACTTGCTAGGGGTTGCTTATATAGTATAGGTGGGTTGACTTGGTCTAGGGCTAAATCTAATAGGATTAGAATTCAAAAAGATTTGAAATTTGAATTTAAACTTCTCCAACCCATTCTAGGATTTGACCTGGTCCAAATGAGCTGGAAATTGGCTCAAAAATTCTTTAAAACGTTTAAAACTCAAATAAATTTTATTTGGCCGAAATTAATTTAAAAATAAATTATTAAAAATAATATAAAACTTGTAAAAATTATAAAAGTGGTCAAATAAACTCCAAAAATTATAAAATAAATATTGTGGTGATCGTGGCAATGAATGTGAGCTAACTAAGAAGACGGATCTCAAATTCGACGTCGGACGACGAAACTAAAAATAGAAACGTCTCCCGTCAAAAGTGAAAGTCGTCACGTCTCATCGAGTAAGTTTAAATTGTGGAAAAACGACTCGAGAAGTGTCGTTTCAAGATAGTGCCACTATTTAATACTCTCAGAGTCGTTCGCAACGGCATATCACACAAAAGTGTTCACAAACAAATAAAGTCTAAAGCGAACACGTGCACGGCCAAAAGAACGTGCACGAACAACGTACGACGAAAGTGGTCGTTACAGGATTTCTCCACCCTTGATTATACCCGGGTGGCCTATAAGGTCCCACTTGGTTCCTCGGTGGGAAGTTTTGTTGCGGTGGCCCCCTTGGTTGATAATTCGGTTGTGGTGGTGGTGGAGCTCGAGCTTGAGGAGGTTGTTGAGGCGGGGGGTTCAAGGCACCATCATTATTAGCATAAGAAAAACCCGGATGGTTTCTAGCGGTCGGGTTGGCCTAATATCCGGAATTCCCCGCAACATATTGAATTTGCTCCAAAGCTCCTTCTCCTTGCTCTCCTCCTACATACATGGCCTGGGATTGGTCTTGCCAATCACTCATATGATTTGTCGATGCGCATGTAGTAGGGGCTCATTACGGCTCGTTAATGTATTTCTCCAACCTCTCCACTACCTTGTGGAGAGAGTCAAATTTGGTAGCAAGCTCCGCCACGGCCTTGGCCTCATAAATACTTGTGGGCTTCAAGGAGGATGAAGAATGTCCTCGCTCGTCCCCCCATTGTTGGTTGTTGGAGGCCATCTCCTCTAGCAAGGCCGTAACTTCATCGGGAGTCTTTGACAAAATGGCTCCATTGGCAGTGGCATCAATAAACTGCTTTGTGCCCGGTTGGAGTCCATTGTAGAAACTGTGGACAAGCTCCCAATCCTCAATGCTGTGATGGGGGCATTGATGTTGCAAGTCCTTGAAGTGCTCCCATGCTTCATAGAGAGTCTCCTGCGGTCCTTGCTTGAAGGACATGAGAGCACTTCTTATCTTCACCGTCTTGGAGGGCGGGTAAAATTTGTCGACGAAGGCACTCGCCAATTCATCCCAAGTGGTGAAGATTCCTTCAGCTTGCGTCCTCAACCAATATAAGGCCTTGTCCTTGAGTGTGAAGGGGAAGAGGCGCAGTCTGATAGCATCTATGGAGACGCCCGACATTTGGAAGGTGGCACTTTTTGATAGGAAGAGCTGGATGTGGTAATGAGGGTTTTCATGGGAGTTCCCATGAAAAGGATCTTGTTGCATAAGAACCACCAATCCGCTCTTCAACTCGAAATTTTTGTAGGCCGCCAACTCCGGCATGGCTATGGACGAGGTCGTGGAAGAAGTCTTAGGCCAAAGCCTATCTCTAATGGAAATGATCCTCGCCATCCGCTCCGCCAATTCTTCGGGTGTATCAGGATGGGTCATAAAATTTGCTTCCGTAACGGGTCTCCTCTCCGTTCGGATCCTCCTTAATGTACGCTCGATCTCCAGATCGTATAGTATTTCTTCGGGGTTCGCCGAGGATCTCGTGTACATGCAAGGGAGAAAAGAGTTTCAAAGAAATAGTTAGCACAAGGGAAGGGTAAAATAAAAATAGAAATAATAGAACAAAAAAGAAAAAAGCTAGGTAGGTAGGATCAAACACTATTGCCTCCCCGGCAACGACGCCAAAAACTTGATCGGAGCCCCGAGGATGCGAACACGCAACCGGGGCACGTGACTCGCTAGTCTTACCGCAAGCGCACGGTGTAGTGGCGAGCGGGTATCGAACACAAGGAGGCCTAATGACAGTGTCTTCTTCAATCCACCTGGCTAGAGGAAAAGTCGAGAAATATTTGCAATAAAGCAGTAACAGTCGTTCAATTGTATAAAAGAAATATCAAATTAATAAAAACGCCTAGGGGTAGGGAATCCCCACTACAAACCGTTTCTCGTCATTGTGATTCGTAGGTTTCACAATTGCTAGACTTGAAATTTAGGTGAACTAGTTGCAACTAAATGTAGAACCTAGCTCACGCTCTCGCGCTATTGCCGGTCTATAGCAAACCTAGGGTAGGGTCCAATCTCTTGCAAACCCTAACCTAGGCAAGCTAGCGTGAAGAACAAAATCATCGTTCAATCGTATCTCGAGCCCACTCTCGTGCAAACTCGAGCTACGACCTAGGTTGGGATAGTTCCTACCCGTCCAATCTCTTGCAAACGGGTATTGGTATAGAATTGCAATCGAAAACCCTAGGTTCGGTCCAATCTCTTGCAAACCGATTTCGGAGAAATTCAATTGCAACCCAATTCGAATTTCTAGGGCTTCCTATCGAGTTGGGATCCAATCTCTTGCAAATCCCAATCGGTATGAATCCCTAGCTATTCGTATTAAATCAATCCCAAACTAACCCTAATCAATTCTAGCAATAATTTCACCAATTCATCACAAATTAGAAATAGGGTTCGTAGGGTTCATCCCTACGCCCTACGACGATAAAACTACTCACAATTCATAATGAAATTCAATAGAAATTCACAAATAAAGTCAATAGAATTCATTGCAATATTCAATATATCAATAAAAATGGAGTTTTTGATGGAGAGAGAGACAAACCAATGAAGAACCAATAGCATCCAACAAAAATAACACTTTTCTCTCCCCCCCTAAAAGCTAAATCTAATATTAAAGTAATCTAAAAAAGGCTGCAAAAAGTTCTGAAAAAAGCTCTTAAACTAGGTTAAAAACTGGGGTTAAATACCCCCCAAAATCGCCCAAAAATCTATGACGAAAATGCCCCTGCGCAGCCTCAGAATCGCAGTTTACGCTACAGGCAGCGCGGCTCACTCGGTCGAGTGACAAATGTCATTCGGCCGAGTGACAAACCCTGACAATTTCCAGTAACTTTGGACTTTTGGGGGTCAGCTCCTCGGGAGTCACTCGGCCGAGTGACTTTCTTAGCATCGACCGAGTCGACTTCTTCACTCGGCCGAGTCGGAACTCGGGAGATGACTGTAAAATTACAGTAAGTCTGGACTTTCTGCCTGCCGTCGTCTTGATGCCACTCGGGCGAGTGGGGTCTCCGTGGTTCGGTCGAGTGGGACGGCGATGCTCGGCCGAGTGCACGCTGATACTCAGTCTTCTACGTGTCCGATTTGTCCGGCCGAGCGGGCTCTCGATGGTCGGCCGAGTGACTCCTTCACTCGGCCGAGTGACATGCTCAAAATGCCCAAACTTCATATTTTCGCTCCCTCGTCGCTCCTACGGCGTTCTTTCTTCTTCCACTCCTCTCCAATAGCAAAATTCCCCTCGAAGGAGTCACGGGTGACACTCCGGAGTGGGTGCATCTAAGAATCACTCCAAATCGCTCGAAATCTCCTGAAATTCGACAAAAACAAGAAATCGTGAAAAGCATCGCAATATTGCCGAAAAATCGTGAAAAGCGTGATTCGAGCGATCAAAATGGCATGCAGACATGCAGAAAAAAGGTGTAAAATATGGAGTGATCAGTGATATCCACTCTTGGGATCCAATCTTCGAGAGAACTTATGATCTACTGAGTTGATCAAAGATGTTATCGATGCGAGGTAACAGTTGCTTATTCCTCGCAGCGACTTGTTCAGCTCCCGATAATCCATGCACCATTCTTCTCGATATATCTTACTTCTTGACCAAAAAAAAATGTGTACCCCAAGGAGATACTGGGATGGATGAATCCTTTCTGTACAGGTCGTCCAATTGCTTACGTAGCTCTGCAAGCTCTGCAGGAGCCATAAGGTAAGGTGCCTTCGAAATCGGTTGATCCCCTAGCTTAAGATCAATGTCGAACTCCAACACTCAATCGGGTGACAATCCAAAAATATCTTCAGGGAAGGCGTCTTCAAAATCTCTAACCAGTGCAGGCTTCTCAGGTTCGATGTGCACGGATGCGACGATCACTACGTTCTGCTGGGCCCGAAATTTGATAGGTCCGAGGGAACAACTAAATGAAACTCTAAAATCTACTATGGTCAGAGCAAGGTGAGAAACCACTAAGGTGACTCCTAGGATGATAATACTAAATCTTAGCAAGGCTGTCTAACTAACAAGCATGGGTGTCTAACTAGATCTTCCCATAATCCTCGTGTTGGGTCTCCCTACCATGCTGAGACAATGTACTTGGGTAACTTTCGTGAACGAGGTAATTCTAGATGTTTTGGCTAGTGGTAGTATTTCTATTGTTCTGAAGTTTGCAAATGCATGACCTACATGTGCCACCACTAAAACCTGTAACGCACCTCTTCCCAAAAACAACGGAAGAGAGAAAGTTACGAAGGTCCGCCTGAACTGGAGCGGTGAACCTCAAGTTCACTAAGCATCTGTGATAACAACATAACAGGTTCTTGCATGCAATCAGAATAATAGAATATTATTTCATTCATTAGCCACATCCAGAAGTTCGTACCTGAAATATGAACAACAGGGCCTCAACATGGCCAAGGAAACTACAGCAAGGTACAAGCTCCTACAACCAAGTGCTAAAGCTAATCTAAGAAAAGCTGCACAACAAAGGTCTCTAGTCCTCCTCAGGGAGCGACTCCTGGTCACAAGCTCCTAGTTCTCTGAGTCAGACATCTCAAACAAGTCCTCCTGGTACTCTGGCTGGTGATCGACAACATTCCAAAACACGAATGTATGTCAGCAAGGGTCTGCAAGCAAAAGTATGACGTCCCAAGGCAAGGTGTACAAATAATAACGAATTATGAAGAATTAATTGTTTGCACAAGATGTCAGCAACATGCTTATAAACATGACAAGTTTAAAGAAAAGTAAAGCACTTCTAAGCATGGCAGTTCTATGGAATTTAAAGGTAACAACTATGACATGGCAGTTCTAATACATTAGAAAGTAAGCAGTTATAAACATGGCAATTCAATGTGTGAGTAAGGTGGCAACAATTATTACGAATTCAATGCAAATGTTTTCTATCATGCATAGGGTTCACGCCTTTAAGTCACGGAGAGTAGGTCGATCCTTCTCACGGGTGTATAATCGTGATTGACGCCACCCACCGCCTAGGTGGTGCTCTTGAAGGGGGCCTCTACATGCATGCTCAGCGGTCGCTCAACCCTAACCCCAACCAAAAATGTGCTGGAACACGGGCCAACCTAATCAATGTGTACGAGTTCACGAAATCAAGATTTTACCTTCAAGGGCACGAGTTCACGAATTCAAGATTTTCAATGTGTTCCGGCAATGTCCATACTGCGAAGAAATTTAATCTATCAATAGCAAATTCTAACAAGTGTGTGTACAGCATGAAATGAAGCATGGTGACAAATTATTAATCAGCGTTTACATATGAAAAAATGCAAATAAAACATTAAAACTTTAATAATTTATATAAAATCGTACACTTGCCTGCTTGAGACGGTTTCGAGTGTCCACGTGACCGACGGGAAAGACGCGACGTATCTGCGTCAGTAAATTAATGTCAAGCCAAGAAGTTCTTATCCAGAAATAATCAACCTAATTATAAAACACTATTTATATTCTATCTGTTTGTACATAATCTAATAACTAACTAACATCAATGAATGTAACTATAAGTGTGTGTGTATATATATATAAACTGAACTTGTAATACACTGTTTAGTAATTGACACTAACCTACAAGTTATTTAAACTTAGCTAACCTCAGTACTAATAACTGGTAGCATCATGTATACTTACTAACTTCATATACTAACTTTTATTTCCATAAACAGTATTTAACCTCCTATCAGCCCATGACACATTTATAAATAGCTAAAACTTATATGATATACTACAATTAATGAACTGTTATCACAAATTACTAAATATATAACCAACTGCATACATTAACATTATTAAGCTTACTAACTTTCTAACCTATTGTTATATTATATATATAAACATACGTATATTAGCTATCATAATGTATATACTTGGAACATGCGCACTCACAGAATTAATAATGCAAGGACTACTGATGTACACATTTATAAATTACTCTTATATATATATATATATATATATATATATATATATATATATATATATATAGAATAATGGCTATCATACGCCATATGAGAGCCTCTCTCATACGCCCTCTCACATAAAGCACCCAAGTACAAGCCCACATGGGCTTGTACTTGGTTGTACTTGGGTGCTTTATGTGAGAGGGCGTATGAGAGAGGCTCTCATATGGCGTATGATACCCATTAATCCCATATATATAGGCGGGATCAAATGACCACGAAAAATAACCCCTATCAAAAAAATCCTATGCCCCCATTTTTTCGGAAGATCTGAACTGTTCATCTTGATCTGCACCCTCTAAATACATAACCCACCAATTTTCAACCCGAACCCATATGTTCTGCCCGTTCATCCATCCGACCCAAATTTAACGGTTTCGCATAAACAGAACTTTTGCGAATGGTTGATGAACAGGCAAAACACATGGGATCTGGTTGAAAATTGGTGGGTCAGGTATCTAGAGGGTGGATATCAAGATGAACGGTTCGGATATTCTGAAAAAATGGGGGGCATAGGATTTTTGATAGGGGGTTATTTTTGGGGTTATTTTGGGGGTCATTTGATCCGTCCTCATATATGTATATGTATATATATACATATATATATATAAACCAAACAACACACCCAAGTATAATAGTAACTCACCCGTTTCACATGACTTCGCCTGCGAGTACATACAAGGAGGGTCGACGCGGTGACGTGGGCAGCGAGGGGTGGGGCAGCTGCGGTGGCGGCCCAAGTGAGCATCGGGCAGCCGTTAGAGTTGGATGGTGATGGTTTGAGAGGAGCTCGTCGCGGGTGACAACGAACGTTGGCGAGGGCAGCCACTCGTGAGATCGATTGAGTCGAGTGGGTTCGACGTGGCAGCGATCTGATCGTGCAACGGCATCGACTGGCATGCGTGGTAGGGCGATGACTACCAGACGAGCTCGCAGAGGCAGTGGACTGGCGATCTATGGTGGAGGGTGTTTGTAAGGAGCTACGAGGCCTGGGCTGAGGCGGGAGAAGGCGCATCGTCAGAGATCGGGAGAGGGGTTTGCCGGTGGTCTGGCTCGGGAGAGGGCTGATCAGAGGTCGTGGTGTTGCAATGTGGAGTTAGGGTGTTGGGTTGGTGGCGAGCAGAGATTAGGACAGTGAGATGGTCGGAGGTGCCACCGGTGACTCTAGGGGAGATGGCAGTGTCGGGCTCGGAGATGGTGGGCAAACGACGGTGACTTGGGTTCGAAGGCCTGTCGGAGTCGTTGAGGGCGGTGATAGCTGAAGTCGGAGGGGATGAGATCGGGCTTCTTTTTGAGAGGGTCCGCTGCATTGCTATTGAAGGGGGAGACGTGCGCGAGTTTGAGGGAGATGGGGGTGTTAGGATTATGCCTTGAAAGGAAGAGAGGGTTGTTACGACTTACGAGTGCATGTGGGTTGGGATGTGAAGGTCGTGATGCGGGGAGCGAATCTCGTGGGTTGGTTGGTAAAAATTAGGAAGATATTAGGAAGGCCATGTGTGCATGGATTGCGGGCGACATCATGGGGCTGTGATCTCATGCCCGGAGGTCGTGCGGTAGAAGTGCATGGGTCAAGCTGTTACATTGGGGAGATGGGGTAGCAGTTTGATGCGAAGATGCTGGGATTCGGTTACGTGGAATTTCCCCCTTGCATGGGATTATTGAGGAGAGAAAAAGAATCAGGGGAAAAAGCTGTTACGAAGAGTTAATAGAAAAAATATTAGTTTGTTTTAAGAATCAGCTTGAGTTAGGAGGGTTTGTCTTAAGAAGATTTGGTTAGGATTTAAATACTTAATTAGTTAGGATTTAAATAAGAAGTGGATTTGTTTGTTTTAAAAAAGGTTTTGTTTTTAAAAAAATGATTACCGAAGATTTAAACGTGAGATTAATATTTTCCTTTAAAAGCTTAAGATAAATATGTGGTAAAAAAATAATAGTAATAATAATATTAGTAACCAGATTTTGCAACTTCACTGCTGGACGTCTAAAAATTAGAAAGAAAATACCGGGGCGATCGCACCTCCGAGAGGAACG